>QXVX01001984.1:0-187126 GCA_013436065.1 Halocynthia aurantium | reverse complement strand
GTACATTCGATATCATTGTTTTAAAAGATGTACAACAGTTTCGTTACGCTGTAATTACATTACTTGAACAATATAATATTACACCAGCACTCATTCACGTACCGTACGCCACTATAAGGACAAGCTGAGCTCCTCCCATTATCTACTCGCCTCATGGCAAGGCCCTAAATGTGTAGACAATAAAAAGACGGGTATTGTAAACATAATACAAACCAGCAAAAGACGACAAAGAAGAAATATATCAAAATTAAATCAAAATGAGGAATAACTTTGTGGCGATGGTTCAGATCTAATTTTCATTCCTGACAGAAGACAGACAGAAGTATAACAAATTATCTTCTCAGTTCGCGCCAAATGTTGTTGAAACGTAAGTATACTTCTTTTTTCCGTGGTTCGGTTAAATTTTGGAAATATTAATTCATCTATGCACCTTGGACAATGCACATTTTATGTTATGGAACTTTTTCTATTGCTCCATCAACCCTTTTGATCTGTTCTGAATATATAAATATATTTACCAACAAAGGTTAGATCTAACTATGGAAATAGAAAATCCAAGATATGTAGGTAACAACCTAAGTGACATTTGATACTTCGAGTCTTACAGGATTTGATTTTACAAGCTTGTTAATTTCATGTACCGCTAATTAAATTAGGCCTATATTTTCAGGGTCACTGTACATAAACGGGATTAGGTATTTATTACATAGCTTCAGTTTTTATCAGTTGGCTGATCTCTTCGCAAAATACATATGGCATTAGTAGCATTGAGTCATGCCACAATTCTTGTGCTGCTTCGGTAAGTCTGGTAAAATCATTGTTTGTTAAATCATCAGTAATATTGAAAACATAGAAACAGGAGCGATTTTTTATGAAAGGTGGTTAGGGTTGAAAAAGGATTGGAAAGAATATATTAGTAGATTCTAATGACGTCAAAAGTTCGTTTTGCTCTTAGCGCCTAGAAAAAAGAAGCACAGAAAAGCAAAATCTGAAACAATTATTACACCCCGCTTATCAAGAAATACGGAGACTGTCCCCGAAAAAACACCTGAGAATAAAGCGGTATATTATTATTACATCCTTATTAGTTATTTAATATTTGTTACGAACTGACATTTTATCTTTAGAATTTGACTCCCAAACCTAGCATAATGACTGATGTTTTGACAAAGGACGTTATGAGATACCTAAGTAACTACATTGGACATGAATGGGAATTAGTGGGATTTAATTTGGGATTGCAAAGAGGTGAAATAGCAAAAGCTAGTTCAGATAATAAAGAAAATCATAAAAACAAAGTCTTTCAGGTTTGTTGTAATTATCTCATACTTAACGATGTGTTTTCACAAAACCTGTATGTAAATTTTACTATATGATTTTTACAGATGCTTATGATCTGGCTTGAGAAAAACAAGGACAATCGCAGAAGGTTCAGTACCTTCGTGCGGGCGCTCGAAACCAGCGGAAGGAAAGATTTGGCGCAGGTTAGTAATTATGTCGAAGGCATAGCCATAAAATTTTAGAACAGTAAATAAGTACGAATTAATTAATTGAAGATTCAAGGTTCAATCCCACACGATTTCTATAGAATTGTTATCTTCTACACAAGGTTTAATATTTTTCTTTGACGTTTTTCAGAAAATGCATTGCGCGAAATGGTCGGAACAAGAATTTAAAACGTTTGACATGCCATCAACGTTTCCAATGCTTATTCGCATAGATAAGGTAAATTAAAACATGGAAACGATTTACGAACCAGTTATCAGTCAAGAACGTGCTATATTTTATTTTATTCACACGTTCCGATTCTAGGTTAGACCAAAGAAGCAGACTCTGACGTTTCCAAAGATAAACGACCTGAACCCTTCTACAGGACCTCCAGTACATTCCCACAGCGCCAAATTTATCGTCGTTCCTTAGAGGGCAATATGGAGCATGTTTTGGGATTTCAATTTTCGTTAATGCCTTGATGGACACAGTTCAGAATAATATGGTTTGCATATTAACATGGTTCATAAATTCAATTACTACCTAACTTGCAGGTTCTTCTAACGATTCAAGGATTGTAGTACTAATGTTTAGCATCAGTCCCAAGTCCTAAGTTAAGTGCCATTAAAAATAAAACTTACAACTTTTTAGCATGGAATATGGCAGGGTTGACAGTACAGAAATTACAGCATTTCTTGAACAAGTTTTACCATTTATTCAATAAAATTCAGACAATATCGACCAGATTAACAGGTCATTAAAGAAGCTTTTCACCAATGAAATAGTATAAATATGGCAAAACATTCGAGTATAATTTTCACAAACGGACAAGAAAAATTCCGAGTGGCCAGACCATTATATGCACTTGTACCCGTAAATAAAACTTCCCATATAGGAATTCAAAAATAGCGCATTTCAGTCCCCTAAAAACATTGATATGAAAGTAATCCAGGAAGTAAATTTAGCATCAAAATCAAATCAAGCAGGGATTAATGTAATAAGTGAATTGCTAGCTTGTGCTAAGTCACTGATGGATACTCTACCATGCTGATCGACATACTTAGCAATAGATTTCAGTTCTTCTTGTGAAATGTATATGAATTTGCCCCTATCATCAATAACACCAGTTAAAATTTCATCTTGGAGCATAGTTTGGATCCGTTCAATTGCATCCTGTGTTCTCAGAGCGAAATGAGAGGCAAGATCTTCCATCAGAACCACTTTCTTCATTTTTACATAATCTAAAAATTCCTTCAGCATATTTTGTTCCAGTTCGTCCGATGGAACTTCTTGTTGCCCTTCGTCTTCAACTGAAAACATTTCTTTTAGCTTTAGATATTCTTCATGTTCTTTTCGCTCCTTTTCTTCGGCTACCTTTTTCTTTTCCTCCTCAATTCTTTCCTCTTCCTGCAGCTTCGTTTCTTCCTCAATCTTCCTTAACTTCTCTTCTTCCGCCTCTCGTACTTTCCTGTCTTCTCGATCTATGGTGTCCAGCTCTCTCTGTTTTCTTCGCTCTTCCTTCTCCTGCAGTTTCTTCAACTTCTTCGAACCAATTTTTTTGTTCTCATCATCTTTTTCATCATCATCTTCATCCTCTCTTATTTCTAGATATTTTATTAAGAACCTGATTATACCTAACGTGTTGGTGTTTTGGAACCAACATTTCACTGTGGAGTATTCTACATCAGGGGTCGGCAAACTATGACCCACAGGAAAAATCCGACCCATCGCCCATTTTTGTACGGCCCGTGAGCTAAGAATGCAGCATGCACCTGTGTTTGCTTATCCCCGTTTTATATGATAGGCTGTCTGTTCATGCTGTAATACAACTACAATTAAAAAATAGCCTGTTGGAAGTAGTTGTATGATCACAAAATATTGGTATTAGGAGACTTTCTGGTCATTACTATCATAAAGTATCTTTTCAATCACTACTTCAGTATCTAACAATTCACCAAGATATTTCGCCAAGAATATGTAACTGTGGAATAACGTTGATTTGATTTTAAATAGATGAAAGATATGAAATATGACTCTGGTACTAGCTGAGCAACAGAACAACATGGCCATTACTTATCATTGGTATAGGCATTACAGTTTGATAAAGATGTCGCGATGTCAATTTTTGTTTAACTGATTTACGGATTATGTTCAAGTTCATTTAATTTCATACACTAGAACAGATCATGAAAAGTAATTTAGGTTGCTAAACTAGGATATTTCCAACCTTGAACATTATCATCACTTTAATGTTTCTAACGAATCAAATGTGAATTAAAGCAATACCATCAGCAAATTGGCGAATCCCTGTTCTGACATTTCGTCGTCTTCTAGCACCTCCTCGGTTTGCCTCAATCTGTTCGTTATTCCTGTTATTAGGCTGTTCCTCCTTTTTTGGTGAATATCTTGTCACGAAAAATAGTAGAACACAGACTATAACTGCAGCAATGGCATATAAAATAGCATCCATATTTCCCTGAAAGTAAACACCGACACAAACTACGTATTACAACAAACCAAATAGCAAACGAAACATGGATAAGTGTGATGTCATTCTGTACGTTCAATGGCGCCAGCTACCGACGTAAAGTAATTTCATCCTACTACACTTTCAAGCTCTAATTTAATATTTCGCCTGAAATAAAATAATCGTTTTATCTTTCGTTTTATCCACTCGTAAGGAATCTTGAGACTTCGAGGTGCGATGATGGGTGAAACGAAACCAATTTTAACCATAAGTTCAATGATGCAAAGACTTATGATACAAAGTTTATTTATCAGCGTTGATTGTACTTTGCCATCTAGCGGTTGAAATTTTTTACTTCACATATGATTATTCATCAGCGTTAGGTGAAGTAAATATTTCCAACCGCTAGATGTCACTGTCGGATGATTCATAACCGTTAAGTAACGTGAAAACTTCCAACCGCTAGATGGCGAAGTACAATCGACGCTTATAAATGAAGTTATATTGGTGCAATCACGCTAAAATTAGCACATCTGAGACGTTATACATAAACTAATAATTCCGGAAAAAATTGGGTCGATTGATTTAGGTTAACCCTGAAAAATCTATTTTGAAACTCAAAACTGAAGTACTTTCTTCGACCAGTGAAACTCATCGCGCGACCCCCAGTTTAGGAAGCCCTGGTGTAACGAATGACCTTCCTCTACATTTCGGAATTCAAACTCTGATTCTTCAAACTGCATTCATTATATTTAAATATTTCTTTCAGCAATATATTACATCAATTCTCTAGAAAGACACATATTTACGCTTTGGTTCCCAATGTATAATTGATTGTTATTTTTTCTGCACTGGATTTTTGAGTGCTTTGCCATACCTTGAATCTAAGCCAAGTCCTGTGAACAATAAATTACTTTAACTTGGTAAACAGTTATAATGGAGTATCATAGAAAAATAGGAACACTCACCTGTGAAAACAAGCAGTGCGCCAAACCACTGCAGAATAGTCAAGGGATTTTGAAAAATAATAACCGAGGTCAAAATGGTGAAAAATTTTCTTGTAGTCGTTATAATCGAACATGTTAATGGACCAAACGTAACAACCTAACGAAGTGAGAAAAAAATATTAAAAATCTGAAACCATTGCTCTGGTTGCATCTGCTCAGGTTTAGTGAATACTTACAGTCAAGAAAATAAAATGCTGCCCTAAAGCTGAGGTTATACTGAACAGTAAGAGATGAAGGCATACTTCAGGATGTCTCATAATGAATTTGAAACACTCAAGCCCTTGTCCATTGACTGCAAGTGCTATCATATTATGAAACACAGAAAACAATGTTAATCCAAGGTATCATTGGTATCTCACCAAATATACACGAATACAATACAGAAACCGAGGATATTACGTTCCTATAAATGAAACTAGCGATGATTTTTATCAGTGAAATGTATTACTTACCTATACCAAGTAATATAACAGACCACTTATTGACATTGTACATCATGTGATGTTGATTTGTTGTATGTTTTGACCTCATTGTTTCCTGTGTTGCTCCTGTCAATCCGTCCAAAGTTAAAGATACAATCTAAAATTACAAATATTAAATAAATAAATATCAAACATTTCTAATCTTCATTGGGTGTCTCGAATCGCATATTTTCATAAGGACAATTAGGCTATGCTCGAGCCTATCACATTGAATTACATTTTATTTCGAACTTAGTTTTTTTTAATTTTGCTTGCCTGTCTAACGATACGGTATATGAATAATAATAGGATGTTTACCAACAAGATTTCTCCGAATCCAAAACTGAAAGTATTGGAGACTTTATTCTCTTTGTACATGAAGGAGGCAACACCACCTACGATCAGCAGCACGCAAAAGTACTTAGCAATCGGGTAACTCTTCTTCGCTAGTAATACGCCCAAAATCATAACAGGAATTGGTTTACATGATTTTCCTAATACCTGGAAAGAGGACAGCATTATTCAAAATATTCAGAATAACACACTAAGTTTTGCAATACTATACCTGCGTTGGATAATTTATGTATTGCAGTGCTTGATTACTCGCTACCATGGCACCCATGTAGCAAACTGAACATGTAGCATAAAGAGCACTTGGAGTAGCATCTGGCGCGGGCTTTGTTATATATAATAAGACTGAAAAAAATACAACTCAATTATTCTGCTCAATATACTGTAAAGAGTAATATAGTCAGGTCACCCTATTCCCAGGGGTGACATGCCAAGGTGCATGCCATATAAACCTCATGCTGAAGGTACACCGGCGCAATCATTTAGTGCACAAATGATTGGTTACCCACAAATAACGTTAGTAAAAGTAATGATTGCACTTGGTGCGCACAAACTTTTGTCAATTTTTGTACAACCATTAATATTTTGCACACACTTGCTACTAAAAATTAGCTGGAGACCTGACAAAAAAAAATTGAAAATTCGCTTAGATACTTACTTCCTTTGGCAAATAAAGCATTCAAAATGCACTGGAAAAATACAAGTGCCTGAGGGAATAGAAAACGTTCTCCACCATAGATTCCACGATTTCTGTTCGAATTTAAATAAGTATTTTGTTAATTAGATAGATATAGATTTAGAGATTCATATATAAGTATTCACAACATTTATAGATCATCAAACACCACAGCAACAGAAAAAAAAGCTCACATTTTTTCCTGGCACAATCCGAATAGCAGGTAGCAAAAAAATATTCCAAAAAAACAGAATAATATTGAAGTTGTACGCCGCGATTCGACGGCCATAGTTATTGAATATTGCTCACTAAATACTTAAAATACACTAAAAATATAATTGCTTTGAAACACTTTAAATTATGTGTGATTATACTGACTACGCTGACATTTCCCACAATAACACGGAACACGCACATTAACACACCAGTCTAGCATGTGAAATCAGACGGCTGACACGAAGTGCGGCCAAGATAACCCAGGTGGATAAGAGAAATTTTCGACTAGATGTGCTCAAGCGTATCATTTACACGTGTGAGTACTGTAGTAAAATTGAGACACGGTTCGGCTCCGTAACAACCATAATTTATTCGATTCCCAATCACTTTCGGGAAAAAACTTCCTTATCATATCATGGATAGTTATTATCTACATATATCACTGATGTTTGATGTATTAGAATAAAGTAGATCTGTGGAATGCATACTATCAACAGTTTTCAACGCAACAGAAAAACACGTTTCGCATGAACAATTTCTCTCTCCTTACTCGACAGCAAAAACGGAAACGGTCGAGTTGAGAACAGCAATAATCAATATAGGACAAACGGTACTACCATAGTCAGTCTTTAAAGACTATGGTACAACGTTGTGTATGAATATTAAGTTCCTATTTAATTTAACCCCGTACTACCAATGAATGCATTCAATAGTATTGCATGTGAATGGCCACCTTAACAATATAAATATACTTACAAAATTTCTTGTATTATTCCGTACATCAGATAAAACACAAATATTCCAGTTGCGTAACACATAAGTTGTATGGTCTGATTTCGTAGTAAATATTTCGACGTTGAAGGCGGTAGGTAAAATGATGCGCATCTTTCTATTACTTGAGTTAAGTCGAGATACCATAACTTCGAAGTGGGTTTGTGAGATCCAATGGTGAGCTCCAACTCAGAATCCGGAATATCTATACTATCATATTCTCTACCATGGGTGGGTGCATTATTTTCCTCCGCCATCCGTACAGTTCTAACTTGTGCCAGCGTCTAGATCTCCTAACTAACAGCGGAACTCTAACACGTAATCTAATGACGATTAGCGCGTAGTCGATCGAGATACATGCGTTCCGCTTTCAAGTAGTCAAGTAGCAATTCATGGGAACAAGCGGAATATTCACACAATCATTCCATTCGTCAATTCTCAGGTTGATATTATAGTAAAAAAATAACCAATATCTCGTGAAAAGTAAAGAGTTATATGGATAGATGTTATGGTAGTAGTATAAATAAAAAGGATAGTAAAAATCGGCAGAGAGTAACGATTCGCCTGCGGCAACAATTTCCAAAGGCGTCGAGTCGATTTTCAGCTAAGATATCTAATTCAAGTTCTAACTCAGTACGACTCATTAGTGTCCTCCCTGCCGTGATGTCCAATAGCGTCTGCCCTCACTTCAGGCTCCTGGACCACATCATTCCCCCATTCCCAGCATTACCTCATCGTATACTATACTGATACGTTTCACTTTTGTAAATCTACAATCGATGCATTGTGTGGAATACATCTGAAAACATTGCGGATAAATTACGTAGAGCCTTATAGGCGCAGTCTCACTTCCCTTGGTAAACACAGTGTAAGAGCATTTCTTGATTTTACGATACGGCTTCAAACAATAGCTTATAGGCGTATACCATACGTACATGAATAAGTCGAACGGTCTACTACTCTACTATGACGACAAATTAGTAGCCGGTACATGTTTTCCTAAATGAGTCATTACATAAAATGATGACCTAAAACGTTATCAATTATAGTATTAATTTAAAATTTGCATGTATGCAATGGGTACTGTATTACCGCTAAAACTATATATGTACTATGTACATGGTGCATGGTGATCACAATTAAATTTCACAAACAGCGCGAATTTGTGTGCTCACGTTTTTGTTCTTTGACCTTATTCACTTAGCTCGTTCAGATGAGTTACATCCTAATAAATCACTAGTTATTTGCTGTTTGTCAGGAGTTAAGGTAGGAAATATCAACCTTACTGGCATTTATTGGAGTCAACTTCGTTATATCAAGCTCGCTTATAATAAACATATTGTCACGATTTCGGCCTACCCAGATTGGACTGCGACAACGGTAATAAAATAGGAAAAACTGAGGGGGCACCCGGATTTGAACCAGGGACCTCTCGATCTGCAGTCGAATGCTCTACCACTGAGCTATACCCCCGTGTTGAAATGAGAATAAATCTTTACCTCCCATTTTTGCCGACACGGTCTGATGAGTGTTCTGGTCATGTTTATCTTAACCAGGATCACGCTAGCCCGACTCCGACCTTGCACCGGTCTGAAAACCGGCTAGCGAGAGAACTGATCAGTCGGAAGAATGATTCTAAAACGAGTTTTAAAGGATATTACAGATAATAAAACGCCATGAAATTTCCAAAAAATAGAGATAGCGTAATATTCTACACACTGCGTAAATTTTAGGACAAAAGATACACCTCGCATCTACCTGAACTAACGCAAAATCATTCAGCGTTCTTTGCGTACAATCGTTTGGCACTAAACTTCCGAGTCCTCTGATCGATTCAACGCTTAACAAATATGTGTCTCCCCAAGGTAAACTTTATATTCAAAACAGAATCAAATGCTTAACATAATGTACAATATCCCATATGCTGTCTATTGAGGCATCTTTTCCCATTGCCTCTTCACGTGATACGGATAAGTTTTTCCGCACATTACTTTCCTCATTTGAAGAAGTTTTCGTCAGAGAATGTTGAAAATACTGGTTTGGAAAAGTAAAGTCAAGTGAGAGCCCTGTGCCATACATTTTTTAATGTGCATGACAAGCAAGTTCCTACTACCAACCAGCAGCTGTATTGAAACTAAATAATTCAATAAATAATACTGAATTGAATCTGTCAGTCCTAATTGACAGTTTAATCCACTGCTAATATTTGACCTCATTATTTTATATTATCTTATATTTTATATAACTTTAATAATGCATGATATCTCTGATCTAACTACTGCACAGACTGCTATCGGTGCTGGAAACTGAATTGTTCTACAACAATATCTATTACATTACATTACTTGATTGAATAATGGCTACATCCTACTCAATACTGAACTACACATTAGCACTCATATATATATAATTTTCATATACAATAAATGAATATGGGATATGGCAGATGAAGGAAATAGACAAAATATAATAGTTCATGTTTGGTCATGTGTACAAAGAATATGGAATACAAAAAACAAGGGAGGTATGGTTTGCAAAACGAAAATTTTAAAATTCATCATCACTATCCTCTGAATCCCAATCACAAGCATTTGCTTCATCATTATTTCCAAATTCCACCTAAACAGAATACCAGATTCAATTCAATACATGACTATATTGCCTAGTTACCTAGTATGTACTTTTGAAACCTAATGCCTGGGTTTCTGGGCTCCGCACAATTTTAAACATCATTCTATGGTTCCACTAAACATCACCACTATATTGCTAATAAAACAGTGTCACTCAATTGTTTCCAATGCTAACTTTCTCTACTATTGAGTAAATGTAAAGGTATTTCAAGTATCTTCCCTTTGTTCATGAATGGTCATAAATTCAGCATGTGGGCTAGTTAATGAAATGTGAGACTTCCCACTTCAAACATATTGACATAATATAACACTTCTACTCTTTTGGTTATTTCATTTGCTAATTTAATATATAATACTACTAATTTATAGTATACATACCGCTATGTCGTATTGGAAGTTCGGGTCTGTGGGTTTGATTCTATTTGCTTCAAATTGTTCATCCATAATTGACTTAGCTCTATCAATCTAGAATTTTATTATATTGGAATGATTAATATGTTAAAAAAGTACCATAATCTAACCTTTTTTTCATGAAAGATTAGTAAGCATTGCTGTGAGATAAGGAGAAGGAAATCTTTGCATATATGAGACATGTATCATGTGAATTAATATGCCGATAGCTTCAAGTATTTTCCTAGTCTCTTTGACTTCAACGTTACGAGGTTGTACTGTAGCCTACCAAGGATACTCTGCAAAGTTCACATAATATTTTAATGCCATTTTTCACGAACAAGTATTATTATTCACAGCTGCCTAGAGGTTGGCGGCCGGAAATTACCTTTTCAATAACTTGCTCAAATATATAAATGTCAGCAGGATGACACTGGTCTACACAAATAGTCTATACACAATATTAATTTTGAATACAGTATTATGACTTCATTGATTGAATAAATAGAAGATTATAGAATATACTAAAGGAAACATAATTCAACTACCTCTCTTGTATCCAGCATATTAAGGTCTTTATTAGGATCAATTTTCAGTTTTTCCTTCGCCGCTAGCAGAGACTCATCAAGGGATTGACCTGGTAGAACAACATTGAAATATTGACTCATACAAGAAGGTAGTACTACAGTGAAAACTTTTTGAAAAGCAAAAGAAGAACCTTTCATGTGTCCTTGGATTGTTAGTAATAGTCTTTCTAATTGAGCTTGTGGAACTGACACAAGGAGAGTACGATGCCGTTGATTAACCTTGAGGTCTGCAGCAATTCGTGCAACATCTTATGAAAAATTGCAACATGTTAAGCACGAGAACTTTCGTTCCTATATCGTGTAGAATGTAGATGATCGAGAGATAATGAAATCAATACTATGTTCAGGGGAAATTGGACTGTATTTGATTGAGGATTTGTCTAAGCACCATATTATATACTTAGCGAACTTACGTGGAATACTATACATATAATAGTCCCCATTTTATTCAAATAAAGAGGTAGATCATGTCCAAATACACAAAACTGACAGCGCAATGGAGTTTTTGCTGTGGAATGGACGTGTTAAGGTGCATGGCAGTGTTTGGTTTGTTAGTATGAAAAATCCAAAATTTATTGCATACTCGTATTTTCTTTTAGATTTCTTATAGGGATGGAGCGGCAGCGTTGCTTTCTCGTTGAATTTTCCAAATAATTGACTAGCAGTGTTGGAGGCTTGAATTTTACACCGCAACATTTCACAATATACATACTGACATACTAATTTTAATGACACGAGTAGATTACTTTGATTTCTTTCCTTTATAGGCGTGGCTTACCGCACTTTAATGTTGCCTCATAATTTCCAGTTTATCTGACCCAGAAATCAATAGTATTGATGGATATTTGGATTTTCTCAACCAATAACCGGATGTATTGTAAACGTAAGGAATTTCGAACTATGAACTCCATTCAAAAATTTCAACAGCTTCTTCTAAAGTTTATTACCACTAGAGAAACAAATTAAATGTGAAATTGGGCCAACAATTAAGCTGTCATATGCCCAATGAAATCCGTATATTAATCTGATCGAAGCTAACTCACCATCTTAAAGTAGAGCCCGACTTTATACATGTTGTTGTGACCAAATATGGCAGAAATTATATTTTTCCTTGATGGACGTTCAAGAAAAATGAGAATCGGCCAAAAGATCAAAGGCTGATACCTAATCATACGGACCATAGATTTTTGGTGGCAGGACAGCATTATATTTTACAAGGTGTATTGTCGTATCATATATCAAACGGCATGTATTTACAAAATGCACACGTCGGTTTAGAATAAGAAAATATTTATGTACATGGATGAGCAAGAGAAAATTTAGATTTGAAATTATTTCTGCCAATATACAAGTATTGCAGCTGGCAGTTTTACATGAAACATTGCTTATATTATCATAACAATTATATGAGAGCACCTATGCAGAACCAAAGTTTCAAAAGCATTTAAATATGTTAGTAGTTGAAGCATGCAGCATTAAAAAACAGTGTGCCAGCATGCTGAAGGATAATAATGATGTATTAGTATGTTCCAAAACAACACCAGTCTGCATCTCAAGACATCCCAAATTAAAGCACAAATTCAAATTGGTAAAAGGGTAAAACTACAGAAATGGAGAGTCAGTAAAAAAAATTAAGCCACTCGTCAAAAAATCCAATTAAAACACAGGATTTTTTGCGATCCAAATTTACAGATGACCGAATTATCGAAGGGTTCACTGTAAAAATTAAATAAAACACTGTATGCTCACAGTAAGAAAAAACGATTGTGGAATCATTTCAGATGCCAGCATTCCATTTTTTTTTCGTTCAGTTAAGGATAGTACATACATTTTAAATAACCATTTACTTAGGCAACAATTAACTTTCCCCTTATTAATTTCGGCTTGCAACTTCATCTAGTTCCAGGAAAAAAACAGGTAGCTTTTAGATGATCTCAAAATATTAGGCAGGGGCAGTATGTCATCCTGCCTTACTTTGAGTACAATTGCTACGTAACAATCATTCAATCAATATACAGGGCGAGTTTACCTTAATATTATTTTGAAAGTGAATATGAGTTGAGAAGAATTTGCCACTTTGTCTTGTCTCGAAGATGTGCTGAGTTTGGCCAGGAGGAGGTAATTTTCCTCGATTTTAAATTTACTTAACATACAATTTAGTTACTTGAAATTTATCTTTGATAATAAAATAATTTTAAGGTAAAGTAACTTTTGCTTCAACCTGTATACAAAGTTGTTCCGCATTCATAAATCATGTGTCCCTTTCGAGACTGAATGTTTCGTTTTCTCTCACATCAAACGAAACATTGAGAGATAATCTACACAGATTCAAACATGTCGATAACATTCTATTATGACGTTACACATGAGCACAAGAGCAACAGTGATTTGAAACAGATTCAGCCGTTTGCTCGAATATAAAATATTCGATAGTAACGCATTCTCATCTCATTATATAAAATGAAGAGAGCCAAATCACTGGTATTTGAATGTTCAAGTTATTTTTAACGGGACACATCGAGCCTATTGAAGGCTTACTCATACAAGACTGGATTACTCCGTAAGTTCATAATAAATAGAAAGACGGCATAATGAATCAAAGTGTTCAAGATTTCAATTGAAATAGCGAAGATAAAAATAAAAGAATGACATTCCGATCTGTGTGACCCTCCATTCATACAAGGTTGGCAAGCTTGTTATAAAATCCCCCTCTATCCCCTACTTTACCCATTCCAGCCACACATTCAACTATGTAAACTTTCTTCTTTAAGAAGTGAGTTATTGCCGATAGTAATGTTGCTGTTGTTGGGATCAGCTAGCCAGGTGGTAACCTGGGAATCAGGTGATGAAGAAGAAGACATTTCAAGTTGTTCTAAGGAGAAATAATAAAAAAATAAAGTCTATGAAGGATAAAAAGGCTCAAGCCTCTATTTTACATCTTTATAGTCCATTATTTTTTGTTTCAGAGTGTTTGCTCTTTTTGTATATTCTGTACAAAGCAATGTCAGTCTACCCTGTGTATATATACCAACCCAAATTAGCCTATCGTTCCATGAATTCTTGTAATAATTACCACTGTAAAAGTATAATGGTAAAGATTTTACTAGATGACAATTCAAAATGCAGGAGAAATCGAGTAAACCTCGGATTGGGAAGAATGAAACCTGGGACTCTCGACACCAGTGATCTAGGAAATGTACTCACTCATCTTATGTCTCTTTAATCTCCATTTCTTGCAATGAATGGAATGTTTCACTTTTATCGTGAGTTGCTTTCTTACGTATGCGTCATTCATATGTTCTTGCAATACAGCGAATCTATCCATGATCTGTTTTATATAAAAAATTATCAGTGCTATGCACAATTCATGGCGACCCGAAAAAATCATGCTACAATTGATTTAGGAAGAATACAATGATATTATTTACAGGACTTCACCTATAAGAAATCTTACATAACCTAAAATACTGATGCAAGATATGAATATGAAATTGTAAACCTATCCAACACTTACCAAGCAAACAGCATCCTGTACTCTTGCATCTCCCGATTCCACTATCCCTGTCGTGTCAAGAATAGTTCGGATTGTATTCTGAATAAAACGAAATCAAATGTTTATTGATGTGGTTTAGACAGTATTATATCAATGTATTCAAGAATTTGTAAAGAACATAGAAATTACATTTAGTGCATTTTGCTCTGAAGATTTTCTTTGGCGAGCCTTTCCATGTTGGAGAAGCTGTACAACATCGCTTCCACCTGTGATGGGAGGTTCCTGATTTGTAATTTTCAGAAGAGATTACAAATTAGAAAATTAGAATCGTCAATGAGTAATTTTCATTTCATACATGGTAATACAAAGAAAATGCTTGTATAGATATTTGTGACGATATTATGTGTAACATTCTCTGCAGAATGGTCATAGGAGAGCGATTTAATAAATCTGTGAAGATGAGGGAACAATTTGTTGGTAAGAAATCCTTACTTTTTTAATTTCGGGATATTTTTCATAAAGGTACTCCATGTGCTGAGGTGTAACTGCAACGGGCACAGAATCTGAATGAAGGATAAATATATTATGCATATGTAAAACAAAGAAATAACATTCCAGTTCTATCCTCAGCATATAGAAGGCAACTTACCGACTAGACTTCGCGATTTACGTATGTTACTGTGAGCGTGTAGTTCATGGGTCTCTGCATTTCCATCATCTTCGGATTTCGACAATTTTGTTGGGGCTCTGTAAAGCATTTATATGTAAATCAGGTGGTCACCTGCACTTTTCTCTAGATGGAAAAAAAGCAGGAATGTGCTTCTGCATAGAAGGAAAGCCTCATTATGCCATGTAATCAATGGATATACTTACTTTCTTTTACGCTTTGATGTTGCTAACACAGATTTAACATCATTTGCACTATCCGGATTTTCACTTTCCTGTTGCAACCTTTGCAACTGTTGGTGCTGAATTCGAAGTTGTTCCACCTTAACACATCAAAAAAACAACCAAGTTGCACAGAATTCCTCAAATACTAGTTGTTAGATTTAAAGTCTAATGTGAGCTGTTACCATTTGTAAATGTAATCGTTTATCTTACAGTGCAACTCTGGTTCCAGAACCGTGTTGGATTAATTGTTTTGTTGAATTAACAGAGGTTTTCTATATAGAAACCTCCATTACACTTGATATGTGATGGTCAATATGAATAAAATATCAAAGAATGAAATATCAAATTGAATGAAACAACTATTGTTGTTGTTAACACAGTGGAGTGGTGCCATTTTTTGTCACATGGTGAACTTATCACACTGCTGTGGCAAGGTTGATTGATGAAAAAATACTTTGTGTTTGAAAAAATACTCTAGTGTTCAACCTGTATTTCAATACTAATGTTTTACATTTTATTATGCAAGTAACGCCAAAAGTGCCAAAATTGTATTGAGTGAAAGGAGCTGAACCAATCTAATTTACCAAGGTCAGTTAGTGCTAGTATGTTCCCTATGCATGGTAAAATGAGCAAATACTCACTTGCATCATCATAGTATCGCAGTGACCATCGTCGCTACTGGAATTGGACACAGCCATGTTATTCATTAGAGGTTGAATATAGCTTGCTGAAGTGGTTGCAGGAGATGAAAAATGTGCAGGAGTTGATGTCAGCCTGATAATAG
Source organism: Halocynthia aurantium (assembly GCA_013436065.1). Classification (NCBI taxonomy): domain Eukaryota; kingdom Metazoa; phylum Chordata; class Ascidiacea; order Stolidobranchia; family Pyuridae; genus Halocynthia; species Halocynthia aurantium. The sequence continues at coordinate 170,914 of QXVX01001984.1, read as the reverse complement.
TAAAATAGCAAAAATCTTACCCAACCATACAAGACATGTACAGAAACCCAGATGGTATTGACTACTATAAATCTATGCTATATGCCAAGCCTATTGCTAGGCTACAAACCTACTGCATATAATTGAATGTGATATACTTTTATGCCACAAGCTGCAAAGTAGGTTTGTCTGCACCATCACAGCGACGATGACGGTAACTTTAATGAGGTTAAATGAACCTACCGGTCCACTATCATCCCGCCACATGACCAGCAGGATACAATATCTTTAACAAGAGACCACCACTGTTTTTTATGCAGTCATTATATAGCGCATGACAGTACAATGAGCTAGGTTAGGTGACACCAAGCCATAATATTCTTCAACAACCATTTCCCAATGACCACTTTGGCCTTTGATTTATTATATCTTTGAATTAAATGTAATCAATCCACTGCATTTGAAATTTTTCACTGGCCCAAGCATGCAAAAACTCAGCATAACATCTAATGAGAAAGAAGATTTTAACCTTTGCTGTTGGTCATCAGGTGGGAGTTGTGTAAAATGAATGTTGTCTAGGTTTAGTTCTTGAGTTGGCATGACAGAATGACTCCGAGGAGTCACTATAGGGACAGCAATTGCGTTTGATAAACCTTCACCGACTGAAGCATTTGTCGATTGAGCACCTGCTTGCGGGGTATTCTGCTGAAAAGACAAGCACAATTTAGGCATAATTAGTAGAAACCAAAATAATAAGGGGAATCTGCTGCCACAAACCTGGTCTCCATTCACTGATTCCAGTTCAGTCCTGGTTTCGTTCTGTTGAGGTGGGTCCTGTGATACGAGGGAAAGAGTTGTATAAGATATAGGTGAACTTTCTCCAGCATTTGTCCCTTCTGTCAAGCTATTTCCATTAGCAGTTTCTACAAGAAAATTGTACAAGTTAACATGCAAGAAAAATGAAGGTACTCAAGATAAAGATAAAGCCAAACAACGAAATTAAAACAAAATAAACTACTATACCTCCAACTAGTTGCACAGCAGTAGCTGGGGTTGGTACCGGCTCGTGTTTGACGTGAGACGCCAGTGGGATGACCCCAGTTGTAAGAAATTGGCCCTTGCCTACTTGGACATGAGCCCACTGCTGCTGCGTTCCAGCCCAGTTAAGATCCACAGGCCTATGAAATCAAATTATATTTAAAATTTACTGACTAAAGAATAGAGATCAAAATCATATCCTATATTATTGACTGCATAGGCACCTTATAAAATAACTGATTGACAAATAAACTTACTGGTATGCTCCATAGCCTTGTACCAAGTTAACAACTACTTGGGGCATTGATGTCACAGGCAGAGATATCGGTACCGCAGAATTTGCAATAGGTGCCGCTTGACCGGTAGTACTGGCATGGGCTGCGTACGGACTCCATGCAATAGCAGTCTGTAACATAATGTATTACACCGTTATAATAATGTGAAGCATATTATCTGCAGTGATGTACTGCTTTATACCTCATCCATGGTTAGGTATTTGGATTTTTTATTAGCACTTTCTTCTGTCTGTTCTCCATTCTCCTCCTCTGTCACTTCCCGATTCTCACGGATTTCATACGGTTGGTTTTTTGCTCCACCTACACAGAAAGGAAAAGGATTTTAGCATTTTGTATAACAGTTCAGCTAGTGGGGTTACAATTTCAGCACCTTCAGCAAGTACCTTTTATTTGATTATTTTTTACGTGTTCACCTTTTTCTCCATTTTGCTTGTTTGGTATTCTATTCTGTGAACATAAACCAATGTGATCAGTCACTAACGTATCAAAACTAGCAATATTCAACGAAGATATGGAACTGACTTCTCCACTGCTGGGCAGAGCTGGTGGAATTCGAGGTGGTACTGCATCGCGCACATTGGAATCTGAAGATTGTATGCTGATGACGTTGTCGTTATTGTTAGCATCCACATTGACAGTTGAGATGGTGGTTTGTGTTTGCTATATGAAACAAATAAAAAATCTCTAATGTATATATCCATAATTAGGTCTGGTATTCATGACCTTCATATTTAAGTTTATTTGGGATCAGATCAGTTTTTATAAGCCATATGCGCAGGGTTCAGGGTTTCTAGATTCATTCGGCTTTTTCATGGCTTTATAACATACTAAAATTATTTGCACAAATATTAGATACCATTCATATCTAAAATATATTCTCCTTTAAGAGAATGAGAGCAAGATACTGTGACATAACAATAAGTACTTTGGCAGTGTTGCTTGATCTGCCATTTTCATTCATCTTTTTGCACCAACAGTTTGGCACATCAATTCATACATTTTGATAAACACTGTTTATTGAGTATTGCCTAGCCTTGATAATCGAATACCTGTGTTATTCCTGGAGAAGGTGGAAAAGATGTTAGTGAACTGGTGATTCCAGGATGGGCAGTAACGCACACTGACTGTTGGCAATAGGTATTGCAGCGACTAACGACGTCAGGAAGGCCGAGGTACGCTGCCGTCATCCATGTATGAGTTACAGTAGACGGTTCCAGCTTAAGGACGCCCGTGTAAAAGTTTTCAAGCACAATCTGGTAAAGGAAAATATGTAACGAGATAGGCACAATGATTCTTGGGGTGTCAGTACTTGGCCTTGCCTAGGGGATGCCAAACTTCTTGTCAAGTGGACCTCCAACAAGAGAGAATAAATAGCTATATCATCATCAGCTATATTGTCATTGTGTAATCATGAGAATGTATTAAACTAAGCTCTAAATAATTCGAACCAGCTGGGCTAATCGACAAGCTGGGACTCAGGGGTTGGGCTAGCAGCGTCATAGCTATTCCGAAATGAAGTACTATCGAGTTAAGCTGATCAAGTTAGATCATAGATGGAATATCACTGCCTAATAGACATTAAATTTAAACACTTGTCGGAGCCCAAAATTTCTATGTGCTAAGACAAGTTTTAAAAACCCAAAATAGCCTGGCACCAGTGCTGCCTACAATGATGTATCAAAAATTTTCTAGTTTCGATACATGGGAACTTACCTCAAAACCAACAGAACTCACGCCATGGATTTCTATTTCTATATCATGGCTAGTATTGTCTTCACCCGTCGCATCCTAGCAAAATTTGGGACACAAATCAAATTTTCGGTACTGTAGTTAATATGTTTACAGTAGAAGTTAAAAACTAAATATAAATTACGAGAATCAGAGCATCAAGTTTATCGCTGTTAGCAGATAGAACACATTTATGGGCCAAGAATCTCTGTTCTCCAACACAAACACAGACGTCACAGTATTTGCCCGAAGATCTTTGTTGTGACAAGTGCGTAACCTAGAGTTTCAAGACAGACAACATTATACTGATGTTCGATAACACAAAAACAATAAAATCGTAATTAACGAACGACTTACCAAACGGGCAGCATGCTCGTGGTCAACAGCAGTCATGATGAAAAACGGTTTCCACACAACTACAGATTAAAAAACGTACTTATGACGATTTAACGAACAAAGTCTAAACAGGAAACATATAATATATTGAAAGAATCACCTGCGGTCTAGCTTAAAAGCAGAATGATTACAAGATAACATCAAAAAACCGCCATACTACTTCCCAGTAAAAGCAAAGCACATTATTACGCCGCTCATTTCGCAAGCAAAACAATAACTTTTCTATCGTTCTAAAATTCCGATTTTATCCGGTAGTTTCCGACAAATGGGATACGCATCGTTTACGTCAAAAACGCCGACTTGAAGACTACAGTGTTTTTGTGCATGTGAAGCTCAATGCGCTGCTATGCATTTCTACTCATTGCTATGGAAAGGACAGTGAAATTGTGTTGCAGCATTTTGCCAACAGGGAGGAGAAAATGTTACAAATTTTCGAGTGATAGTGCTAGCTGCATGCCGGCAAATTGTTAAAAATACCATACACGATCCTCGAAAACTTTACGGCATGTTTAGACTGGATTTAGCGGTACAGACATCGAGATGCATAATTGCTTAATAAAGGAATGGAATTGCAGCTCTAGCAACCAATGCTTACGCAAAACAGAAACGATGTAACAGACCAAGGTAGAGAATGATTTTTGAAATATGGTCCCTACTGCCATCTCACGGAAAAGTTATTTTACTGAATTGTGTTGCTGGGGTATGATAAGATATTGAAACAATGAAATATATTTGTGATACAGAACATTTTAAAGGTTTCTCAAGTATCGTAAATACTGGCAACACTACAGGGGCAATGGATGGTAAACACTTCCCGTAAAACGATATCGGAAAACTACACCTTGGCAATGTTTTATGTTGTTTTTGCCTTAATGTGCACCTATACTGCCATCTAGCGGAGTCAACAGATTGAGAATCTACATGCAATATTATACACATATTTGATTTCGCGAACTATATTCGTACGCCCTATACACCCATATGGTCAGATGACGAGTATTAGCAAGGCGCAATGTGGAGTTAAACTTTAGTTTGATTATAATTTCGATGATATGTTTACTGCGTAGGTATTAAACGTTGGTTACTTTCTTATCATTCATATTCGGATGTATATTTTGTCTATAACACGTACCCAGAGTTGAAGCACGGTGTATTATTATTATTAACCTGTGGATTTACAGTATTTTAACTACCATTTCTGCAACACTATGATAATATACAGAATACAGAATATCGCATGTAGACAGGACAGGAGTGTATTTTCCGTGCTATTAACAAAAGGCAGTCATTACCGTCTAACAATACATATTACCACGTTACGTGGTACTGTATTCGTACTTATTCAATATTTAGGCCTGACGCCCATATTTAGACGGCAATGTATTTTTAGATCAAATCCTGAAATTCGTAGTAAAAATATAAAGGAAAACTTTATCACATGTTCCGTCAAATTGCTTTGGTAATGACTTGATCAATATCTTGTTTACCTCATTGTATTCAAATAACGCGTATGATCAGTTTGGCGAGTTGTGGTGAATAGGATTCAGCGCAACGCAAAACGTTGTTGTTACTTTAGCTCACTCAAGGGAAATTAATCGCGTATATAGTTACAAGCAGAAGGCAGGCTGTTAACAATATCGCTGAAGAAACGGTTATATGCCAACCATAATAACTTGCCTCTGTGATGATCTCATCTTGTAAATATATATAGATATAAAACCGAACCAATGTCGAAGGCGGCGCTAAAAGCCATAAATTGCGCAAAAATACTTCGTTATTCTAGAAGCATAAAGCCAATTAGAATGAGATAATTGAAGCAGTAGGCAAATAATTTTCTGGTATATTAATAATTTACCTGTGAGCTTTTATATATTTCAACTAGTTCAGCGCTACGTTTCATTGGTCGGAATTATGCTCAGTGGAAAAGTTGCCGTTATATCGGGTAAATAGTTCGATCTGTGATTGACTTTATTTTCTGGAAATTAGTATTTTACTCTTTATGTCGATTATTTCAGGAGCATCGAGTGGAATAGGTGCTGGTATTGCACGTTGTTTTGCCACTGAGAAAAGTATTTTAGTTCTTACTGGAAGACACCAGGAACGTTTACGGGAAGTTGCAGATGACTGCCGGAAATTAGGCGCTTCCGATGTGAGTGTATCACAAGACAATACAGAACACTAATTAACATTACACGAGTCAATTTCCCAATCGTTAGGTGCTAGAGGTGGTAGCGGATTTGCAAAAAGAGGATGACATCAGAAAATTGGTGTCTATAGCTACAGAAAAATATAAATCAGTAGATGTTCTTGTTAACAACGCGGCTTCGGCAGCTGTTTCTACTTTTCTCCAGGTAATGCCACAATTGATTAAAGTATCAAAAATGCAGAAGCATTTGGCGTGGGCTACATTCAAGTGTGCTATGTCATTCTCTAACTACTATTATATTAATGATTCGCTTTGCTACGCTATAACGATATTGTATTTTCCAGACGACTATTGAAGATATGATGCGAATATTTCAAGTAAATGTACACGGACCCTTCCTACTGACGCAATTACTAATGCCACATCTTGTCAACGCAAAAGGAAGTGTTTTATTTCAATTTAATTGTTTTCTGCGTTGTTATTTTGAATGCTTTTACAAGAAGTGTATAGTGTCCGTTAAAAAGATATCATAACACCGAATTTTCTTATTGTACAGGTTGTGTTATCAACCTTTCGAGTCTTACCTCATGGAGTGTACTGCCCAACGGTATCGCCTACGGAATGAGCAAGGCGGCTATTAATCATTTTACAGAGGCGCTGGCTTTCGGTTGATATTCTACTTAATAAATATACGAAAATAAATGAAATCTAGAAACTCTGGGAAGTAATAAATGTGTCTAACCTGTTTTTGTAGAGTATGCGAAGACGGGAGTTCGTATTAATGCTGTAAGGTAAGCTCCTGACAAAATAATATATGAAAGATCATAAAATGTAAACCATCCACATGTTTTGAAACAGCCCTGCTGCGGTACGATCGCGACAGATGAAAGAAGACGTCAAGCTTAGTCAGATCCAAATTGACGCTGTAAGTAAATAGAAAAGTATCAAGTTATTGCATAAAAGTAATTAAACGCATTATCACTGCAGATTTTGGCTTTCATGGAGAAACAACAACCACTAGGCGGAGTTATGGAAGCAGACGATATTGCGAAGGTGGTGTTGTTCCTCGCTTCTCCAAACGCCTCGTGTATTACTGGCCAAACCATACGAGTGGAGGCTGGGTACAATCCGTACCACGCTCTACCCAGTTTAATGTAGAATGAAAAGATATACAAAATACTGTGGCGACATACCCATGATACCTCACATTACATTGAAATAAAAGTAGAACTGAGACATGCTTTTTTCTTAAAAGATATTTTCGGGGGTTGTAGTTTATCATCCTTAAAAAAATACCCGATGCCTAACTCCAGAACGTTAATGTAAAGATGACGATAAAGGCACCGGTATTCCCTCTCAGCTGCTTGCCGGACACCTCCAAATGCTGGTCATCCATTTTTTATAATGTTACTGCTTCACACAGCGAGAACATCTACCAAAATAGTTCTGAAAGTAAATAGTTCCCAGGATCGTTAATTAAATTTATTGGAAACAATGTGCAGCTAGCACAATAAAGCAGTGTGATGAATTACTCAGAAAGTTACATCAGTTCGCTTTTACAGGGACGCAATGTACTTAAGCATATGAGCAAGTCTTGCACACACAAGTATTAATTGCTGATCGTAATTAATTATCAAAGCTTGGAAGCATGTGATATATGTACGAAGCATTAAATGTACGTACATAAAAGGAAAAATTATTTAAAAAAGCTCAAAAAGACAAAAAAATATATATGTACCATCACAAAGAAAAGTGATTACAACTATGAAAATCGATTGCATGTTTTTGTAGATTAATTTCTTTGTTGTCTATGTCCTCTTCAATAGAAATATGTCTAGTACGTCCAATTTGAAATTAAAACGGTAAGAAAGAGAGGTTCATCTAAAAAATTGTATGATGAAAAAAAGTAATGTTTTGTAGCCACTGTAACAACAACTAAAAAAAAAATTAAGGCACAATGATTAGAGATGTATCGAGAAAAAATAAATTGGAAGAACAAAATGTTCTTCCAGGAAGGCACTATATAATGCCATGAAAAAAATCATACCGCTATTTCATTAATCTCTCTAACAAACAATTGAAAAAATGATCATCTATATGTTGCAACTACCACAGGGAATTCAAATCTGGATCTCCAAGGCTTAAATAATCTTGAATCCGCAAAGAATTTTCATACGATATTGCACTGTCCGCTGCCAATATGGAAGTCACGGGCATAATACAACAAAAAATTTAGTTTGCATAACACATTTCCATTAGCTACACCTGATAGGATGAAAATTAGAACACAGAAAATGACAAAAGCGGACGAAAAAGAAAACGTACCTCGCTGATACCACTACTGCATTATCGGTGTTTATTGCTACGTATCACAGATATTATTCATAAATATTGTAGTTTGTGTATCTGTTTTTGCTACAAGTTTTGCGATCATCATTTACAAGCAGAAAAAAGGGTCATTTAACACTCAAACTAATTCACCGAAAATAGTTTTGGCAGGGTACGAAAATAGAGTTCTTTTTCACAGGTTGTCAAGATCTTTGCTCATGGCTTTTACAACTATAAAGTAGAAAGAATAGTTCATTCAGATAATGTCATGGCATGTTGCTTAGGCCTAATAATAACAAGAAAACAATAATAATATTAGGGCCATAATTAAATAGCTTATATAGTACGAGGGTTCATTAAACAGATTGGTACAAGTGACAATGCACAGCATCTAATATACAATGAAATTGGAATGGTTCATGCCGCATCACGATAACATATTCCATTAAAAATTTCCATCATCACCAACCACAGCAGTGTATTTAAATAGTGTCTGACCATAAACCACCAGGAGCAGGTCATTTGCTTGCTTATCAAAATGCCTCACATGTGACGACTCAGGAGTTCATTGACGTCTATGTTAACAGACTCAAATTCTTCCATGTCGTCGTATTCCATCCCTGAGGTGACTTCGACATTCTGTTGGAAGTTACAAGTGCTTCCTGCATCAGACGACCTAAATATGGGATGAAACTGTAAGTTTTTTGTGTTCGTTCATTATATGCAGCTAGAAGGTGAAAAAATAGGATTGTTTTGTGAATCAAGCTTTGTATTAAAAAATGCGATATGGTTAAAAAAATTAAAGCAGATGGCTGGGTGATATCAACATGAATATGAAACGTTTGTTAATAGAGGTGAAGTGATTTTCCATTGCAGGGACCTGAATCTAGTCAAGTAAACTCACATAGAAAAAATAAAAAACTTGATACAAAAACAGTGATTTTTTTTGTTTCATCAGCAGCATTTTTTTCAATAAAATGTTACATGTAAACATAACAATAGTGTGGTTGTGAAATGACATATAAAATTAGGTGAATAATTCCCTTCGTGCTGCGTATGTTCGACGGAGTCTGATCAGCATAAGTGTAACAAAAAAAATAAAGGTAAGAAGTGTTTGCATCTTTGTGTGAAGACAGGATTCTGTAAATAAATGAGCTCACCCATCAATAAATAGGAAGTCGGCAACTGAGGAAGGAGATCTGCTGCTGTTAGGTAGATCAGAACAACATGCAAATGCAATCATGCAAAACAAAAACAAAGCAAGAATGCAAGTTAATGTCTCGTCTCATAAAATGAAAGCAAATAGAACAAATGCTGATTGGTTGCTAAGGAAAAGAAAAGATCGGCATTGGTGATGTTAATCAAGCTCGACTTGTCTAGTGCTGGTACCTCCATATTACACAATCTATACTTTATTTCAAAACCCTACAAAGGGTCAAAAGAGTAGAGATTGCGTAGCGCCTAATAGATATACAGTAAACTAGCTAAAAAAATGATTTTACATCAGTGAGATATAAAGCCTTCAAAATTCCCAAATCTTAAACTAGAGATTTCAAATTCTAGCATTTTACATTTTTTGTTTATGGAATTATCCAGACATTCCATATATCCATGAGTTAGGTGCGCTGGAGTATTAATATTCACTTTACTATATCAACCCTCTGAGAGGAGGAATAACATTTTAATAATTATAATTTAAAGTCGAACAGGGATTTATATTATTGTTGTTATTGCAATCATCCTACAGAACGGCTCATGAAGCAAGTAAAAAATGAAAATACCAAACTAAAAAGAACTATAAGAGGTCAACAGAAAAAGTTACTTACACATCATATGGCAGAGCATTGCCAGAATGTCCACCAGCTGATGGAGGGGAGCTATGTACTGTCATATGTGCATCGAAACCGCTGGCAGGTGTGTTCGGGGCACTTACATCACTCAGACTCGACATGCTGTGAAAAGAACTAAACTCAGATGAAATAATCTATCTCATTAGCAAGAATGCCAACTGCTAGAAATAATAAGAAATGCTTGATTACCTTACAGGATGGCCAGGTATATGCTGCATGAGTTCTGTTCGCACGTATCCATCACCCTGACCTATGTGATACGGGCATTACAATTAGGACTAGTAATAAATCTATAAATTGTTTACATCAATGCCTATTAGACGGGTGAATGATAAATGAATGACTCGATATACTTATATACTTACGTAAGTTGATACTTTTTTGTAGTGGGGAAAACATTTAAATTTAAAGGTAACTAGATTCCACTAACATAATCAGAGAAATATATATTTGAATACAGAGTATATACAGAAGGACCAGTAAGGTGGACTCTTGAACAAAGTTTGAGAATCTGTTTTAAAATTTATTAGCGCCTTCGATCACACTGACTTGAGTTCTGCCTATTACACATTGGTGTAGAGTTTCTTCAGCTATCTGGACGTCATAGTCCTGGTGCGTATAATGCATGAGTGCGTATTATATCACAAAATTGAGATAAATAAAATAATAGCTCACTTGGAGGAATGCTAGCTTTTTGATAATACTGCCCGAACACTTCATCTTTCATTTTTGTTGTCTCGTCCGCTTTGCACAGATACATCAGCTGGTCAAGATCCTTTATGCGATCGGCCAAAGAACGAATGCTGTAGTCTCTCAATGTTTGCGGCTGAAGGTTCCATACTTTCGGAATCCCTGATTCAAAGATTGGAATAATGGTTGAGCAAACAATTTGAAAAAAAACATAATTATATTGAACAATACTTATATGCCTAAACAATTCTCAATTGACCCATTATCTGTCATATTCCGAACAGCCTCATTATATACAATGTAAGCTGAAGGATGTTTCATTTTATTCACCTTATAAATCAGTACTAGTACCTTTCTAAAATTGTGCCTCCCCTGAAACTAAAGCAGGCCCCTTAAATTAATTTGGTTCAAATTAATAAATAAAATAGTACCCTGAAGAAACTTACCCTTGTCATCTGCCACCCAAGCGATCGTGAGACCCCCGATTTCCGAATCAGAGTATCGCAGCAAAAATGTGCCATGCGGTTTAGAAAGAAGTTTGTCTTGCGATTCTGCTTTTCCAATAAATCCGATGATGGCCCTGTGAACAGCAACGAAAATGCGATAAGAAACATGGTACCTTCCTATTAAATTATGTTATCAATATATATTCATACCCATCATTCCAGTGCACTTGCAGATGCTTGCTTTTAGTCAGTTCCATGACGCCATTAAACCATTGCCAAAATGTAAAATTCCTCTTAGGTAATGGCTCTCTGTTAAACTGTGCCCACGATATATGCTTTTCTGAATTTATCGGCACTGGTTGCTCTGAAGAATGGTAAAAAAAAATGATGTAAAACCTCAACCTGATATGAACACGTTTATTAGATTGAAGGACAACTCCAAAGTGGTATTGTATAATATTATTCATGTCTTCATGTCATTGAACTCTGCATCTTACTCATAAAATTTTGTCTCACAACAAACAATGAGGTTCGATTTAATCTTTTATCGACTTACTGAATACTTTGTACGAGAGATATTGCTTCGCTTGTTGAGTCAGTCCTCTCGTGCTTCGACATTCATGTTTCCACTTGTGGTCTAGTGCCTCTATCAATTTACACCATGGTACTTTGTCGGGAACATGAAATGGTATCCGTCCCTGATAATAGTATCAAAATACAAAGGCAGTGTTAAAAATAGCCCGATTCATCTCAAATGCAAAGACATCGAATTATGAATTAAATTCTGATCAGATTACTGTGGTTTTGACAAACCAATTCAAGTTCGAAGCAGATGTGTAGAACAATTAAGTAGCTGTGCTAAGAATGGAATTACATTCTGTCCCGTGTCATTATCCAAATTACGCAATGGTACGAGGAAAGGTTGAAACTGCCCGGAATTAATTATGTGATCTGAAAAACCTACAGAACTGAGATAATTGAATACGGAGGAAATTGGAAATTACTTCAGTTATTATTTATATTATTATTAACCCAAATTATCACGTCTCATGCAAATTAATTGAGAGATTTGCGTATTTGGTTCAGGCATTGTTGTACCTTCGCAGAGAATTGGTTATCCCATAGTACAGTGGCTTTGGCATTAGATTCTTGACAGACGTTTACAATGACCACTATAGGCAACGTCATGACCATCGGCTTAAACAAGAGATACATATACTTTAAATCGAGCAAACCATATAATTTACCTGTTCGGCAAAAGCATTATCCCACAGTATACTGGCGGCAGCATTGGCTTCTTGGTTACCGTGTACGATTACAACGACGGGCAGGGACAAGGTCTATATCATATATTATGCAAAATCAGATGTTAAATAATTAAAAACGAGTATACAGATGATGTAACTAAATATAAATTGTGACACTGCACTACGGAAACAGGAAGCTTAATAGACTTAGAGTGATAGTAGAGTTGATTATCTCATGAATCTTCACATTACATTCTATAGCAGCATAGTTCATATATTTATTAGGTTAATAGCTATAACCTGCATGTACTGCAATGGTGAAATCCATATTAAATATAAATAGAGATGTGCAATAGACAGCGGTTAGTTTTTACGAGATCATCATTTTTTTAATTTCGGAAAGGATTTCAAATCTTATAAATGGAATTGTCATTTCCACATCTTTGTTGCATAACCTATTTATAGAGTTACTCCAGTAAAACTTGTATTATATTGATTCCATACAGCAACAAAGCTGAAAATAAGAATACTGAAGAATATATCGCTGTACTGTACATTTCGCTGGGAACCTTTTGGCCACAAGATAGGAATATATTAATTGTCAATGATGCCTCTCATGGTAACAATTGTACACATAGTTGTGTAGGGAGTAGAATTCCATAGACGCTACAGTTGCAATGTGTTTGTATTTTTTTAAATAAGCTTAAATCTTAAGATTCCAGTAATTTTAGCAGATGTTAAAATAATAATTGGTAGCTGTAGGCTAAAATATACATTTACGCATACCCGGACTTGAAAAACAAGCTCGTTGCCTCCAACGCTAAACTGAGACTGGAACAGTATTGTGAACTTTTCCTCGGTCACAGACTCTGCTCCTCTTTTGTCAGATCTTTTTATTCTTCTCAAAGACTGTATGAATACAGACAGTGAGAGGGGGGAAGTATTCTGATGGCTTATACAATCACACGGCTCCCAAGTTGAAAAATAATCAATGTCAAATCCATTGCTTGTTCCAATTTGAATTGAAAGATTGGGGCAACAAATTTTATACTACACATGTTGGAAAATCAGTGCAGAAAGGTCAAACTACAATATTTTTCACTGTATGATGGTTGAAGATAGATATCAGGTAAAATAACACTTTTTAAATGGACAATTTAAAAAAAAACGGTGTAGAATACAAACCATATTTCTGAAATTCACACTTAGGATGCCAGTCTGTTGGTGATATTCCATCACGCTCTCGCGATTCAGAATTTCTCCACTCATTTCCGCCATGCTGGAGAAAAAATAAATAACTCTGCAATTATTTCATTACCAAAACAAACCGTTAAAGACTAATAAGAGAATGCATGAGAAAATAGTATATAATTTGGCAAAGAACTATGGCCATCTAATTGTAGGAATAATAAATAAAAGTATATTGACGCTCAAAGAGTGTTTATAGAATCGTTGACTGAGAAAGTTGACTGCTGTATGTGGTATAAGCAAATTCAAATGAAGGAAATCGTTAAATTAGAATAGTTTTTCAATATAGGGAACATGATACATATACTGTTGGCAATTTTATAATTTTCAAGGGGCCTCGACTGCTTAAAAAATCCATTTTGGAACAAGGTGGTGATCTCATCCAAAAAATACAGCAATTTAAATGGAACAGTGATTCTCTTGATATACCTTCGGCTTTCATTTTTAAGCAAAGATTTCGCTTGCGCTTCACTAATTATGCTTGCTTTGACAGTAGGTGGATTCATGTGTACGTTGAGTTTGCCGCCGACAAGTAGCCGGATCGTTGCGCCGAATCGTGTCTGGGTTTTCAACACTTGTGGTGGCTGCTTCTCAATTATAAACGTGCTGAAAAGTAAAATAAGCTCAGAACAAGCAAAGAGTAAAAAGTGGATAGAATTCGATTGTTTGCTTTACACCAGTGTATCAATACATCTTCCTTCAAAAGGAGCAATTAGCAGAACAATTAAACTTTATTTCCAAGTAATGTAGTCACTAAATCAACAACAAGGGTAAACATAGTAAGAAAATGTAATAAATGCTTATCCACTATCTCCTTAAAAATCTAATCCAATAAAAACGTAATATACTCGATTCCCAGCACATATTTTGCTGATCCATGAAAGCAAACCTGGAAATTTCCTAGCATAAGGCAAATTAACTTTTAACTTAATTATGATTTAATTCATATGACTGCATGAAATGTTTCAGTTTGGATAATAACAAGCAGGCCTTGTATAATACATCAATAAAAAAGATTAATGAAAAATAAGGCATGAAAATGCCTCATGTATGCTGAGGAATGAAAAGGAGGACTTTCTGTAAAAATACTACCTTGTTACTAGGGTGGAGAGCAGAGCCGTAATCGTAGAGTTCAGTTCCGGAAGGAGATCTCGGCCCGGATTGTTTATAGGAAGCTGTTGCCTTTGTAGTTCGACTCTCTTTATTTGCTGTCTGTTCTGCCATATGATTTCAGCAAGTTTCTCGCACCTATACAAAAGAAAAACTCATGATATAACTTTGGTGTAAATTTTTACCATAAAAGTGGAAAAATTCATATAAGCGAACCATTGCTGAAGCTGGTCTAAATTGTTCTCATGCTGCACGCCGTTGTATGCCAGCGCTTGCGAGCGTTTCCACTGAATTAATTCTTCCTCTAAAATCTGATTTTGCAGCTGCGTTAGAAGGCTGAATGTTTCTTTATGCTTGTCTCCCAATCCCTGCAAATTAATTTTGTTAGAACACAAAAATCTAAATAACAATCTGGTAAAATTAGTATCAGAAACTTGACCTAGAATTATTATTACTATATTTTTATTCCAATGCACCAAAATGAACAAACTTTCCAACGAAAAGAATACATCATAACTTGATAACTGCATAATTTCGTTATTCCTTCTATCAAGATCGCATTAGGGACAGCATTTTTTAATATGTGAAGAATTAAAAATAACAATGTAAGCACTAATGGGAATTAACTCTCAGTCAGAAAGATTTCACTCATATATGCAAGTTATTCCAAAATGTGCATGAGTGTTTTTGGAGTCGAATAAAACTGAACAGACGTACCACTCTCAATTGCAAAAGTTTTTGTGCCTCTTGTCTGAGTAACGAATCGACCTCCTGCTGCTTTCTAATCAGCTTGGGTTCCATCTGCATGCGAGTTTGGTCATTGGGAGCCAGCTGCTGGATTTGTTGAAGACTCGCTAAAAAAAAACAAGAATGTGACTGTGAATAAATAATAGCAGAGTATTCGATACGGGAAGAGGTAAACTTGACAAATACATATGATGAATTTAAAAAAATTTCCATCTATACCTGTTATACAAGGAGGGGCTAAAAAAAGTCAGACATCCCAAACAATCTGCTAAAATAAATTTCCATATATATATATATGATACCCAGGGTGAAAAATGGACAAAAGTAATGTATACTTCAAGACAATATATTGATCAAAGGTTGTCATGAACAATTATTGATATCTGTTATCTGTCATAAAAAAGCATGAAATAATATCATACATTTAAAGACAATCTAAATATGATAATTAAATTTATTGACCTATAGTACAAATTATAAGACATTGATAACAGTAATTCATAATAATTGATACTTATGCCTCTATGTGGTGAGAGCTTCGACAGCTTGACAGTGACAGCCAACTTTTATATTGCGGGTCACACAAACTTTTCAACAACTTAACTTAAGTAGGTAGAACTCTTTAATTTTTTCAATTGTGATTGTTATACAACGAATAGGTTTTTTGTAATTCACACTTTATCTTGTAATAATTTTATACTAAAGCACATTTGGTCTCTTTGATTGTATCATGAAATGATAACAAGGTTGAACAGAGCATTAATACATACATACCAAAGAAAAAGGGAAATAACTGATTGGAATTGGGAATAATTTCTTGAGATTTTGGTGATATCTTTTGCAAGGCAAGAAAAGGGAGGGAATCTTTTGCAAAGCAAGAAGGGAGGAGGTAGAAAAACAGAATAGCCGACCACCATACAGAGAACAAAAAGTTCAGTAAATACTACATCAAGCATGTTCAACAATCTAAGGTTAATAAATATCTACACTTGCAAACACCAGATAAGAGGATTATGATTTCCACTTAGCACAATCACAGTTATCGAATAAAGTAAACATATCATTACAAGAAAACCATCAGGAATACGAGGTATACGGAGAAATCTCAGTTTGCTGTAAGATATTGGTGTCAATAATTAACTTAAATTATCTTCCACTATGGTAAACAGGCAGGTTCACAATAAAAACATTTACTATATGTGGAAATAGGGGAGCAGAGAGAAGCACTAACAAAGACATATGACTATGTCAATAAAGATGGCATCCAGACAGACCAGGCGACTGTGTCCAAATAGTGAATTCATAAGGGCATCTGCGACTATACAACCAGACTGCGGTTTGGGTGAGGGTCGGTCTCATGTGATCGCTATTTTGACAGTCCCTATTTTTGGCACGGTCGCTTTTGTGAGCCCGAACCATTATCGATAAACAGTGTGATAGTACATCAGGGGCACAGCAGAGCTTAACATTAGCGTAATATAGGAAGATACGATACCAATCAATACATACCTTGAATTTTTAAGCTCTCTTGGTAATTGATGACAAAATATTCTTGTTTGGATTGTAGTTTTCTTAAATCATTGTCTGTGTCTCTTGTCATGGTAGCAAGACGTTCAAGTTCTCTGTTCACATGAACGACCTTTTCTGTCTGCTGTGACAGGTGACTTAGCACACTATTATCACCCATCTGTTAACAACATGGATAGGAATGATAAAGGTATAAAACCAGCAGAAAATTCAAGTTCGAACGCTTACCGAATTTGACTGATTGACGAAAGACGATTCTATGGACAAAATCTTTTTAACTGTACGTACAAGTTCGAGCGGAGCTGGTCCGTAGATCGCCTGCAATGTAAGAGTAGAAAAATATCCAGATGATAGTGGCCGAAATAAAAAGTACCAAAATAAATTGTTATTCAATATCCGTACTGACCCGAAAATGATTAGCCATTTCAAGGAACCGCAATCTCTTCAGAAAATCATGGCTCTCTGAAAGATTTTCACATTGTTTTTGAATTTCGTCCAGAAATGTTTCGAAAATATACTTTGCGCGCGGCTCATCATTTAAATTGTCAGGATCCAGCTGCTCCCTGAAAAAAGATGTAATGAAATATAAAAATCCTATGAAAAAATGTTCTACCTATGTTCTACTTCTTAGGAATATCCATGTTTTGATGAGGGAATGATGAGGAGGTAGACAGAATTGTAAAAAATACCTTTGTTAATAAAATATTTCAAAAGGCACTATGCATATAGGGGTTTGAACGGGTAAACTCACTACTGCTGTAAAGAAATCAGCATTTCAATTACCAATGCCTGCTTTCTATTACGTCTGCAAAACAGTGTCGAAATTCAATCGGAAAGTTAGGACCATACAAGTTCTGAATTTGCTGGAGAGAATCTCCTTTCAGCTCTCTAACTTTATCCCAGAGAGACATTCCTGATGTTCCTTGTCCGTGCTCTGTGAAGTAAAAATATAGTAAGATCTTGTGCATGATTTTAATCATCGACTGGCGGCAAATATTGTCGAAGGTGCGGCAAATATAAACTAATTTGGGTATAAATAAACAAACTCTCAAAAAATGATCCATGTTAGATAGGAATAATTAAATTCGTAATCCAAGAGATGCTGTTGTTAAACTGCTACGAAACCACGAATAATTTAGGCCCAGAGGGGTTTTTTGTTAGTCTTAACAGTAAATAATTAACAATAAAACAGTACACCAAGCGACAAATCTACAGTAAATATATCGCAATCAACACGCCGTCTAGGTAGGCAAGCTCGATTGAAGTCATTTTGTGATTCTTTAATTATTGAATTGAACTTGAAGTGAATTAAAGAAATATTGTTACCTATTAGCTGCGGCTCCATCTTGATGTTAGACATGCCATTGCGAATCATGATTTATTTGCAAGCCTTTGGTGTTAATTTGCAGAGCAACTTGATGAAATTAACGCCTCTGAGTTAGAAAATGCACTAATTACATATAAATTAGTGAAATAATTACCAAAAATGGATTCCAGAAATATTTTTCAAGAGAATTATAGAAAATTATGGGTATTCTATTCTAAATTACATCCACTGTTTATTTGCAACCTACTCCTCCCGATTAAAACTGATAACTTACCGGGACTGTTTCACGAAAACCACGAAAACAGTTTTCCTGCTCTGATGCTACAATAATGCACAATGTTGTCTGCTGGAAAGCAGTCAGAACGTCTCAGATTAAGAAATAAATTAAACTAACGATATTATATATGCTGTAGACAACGAAAACCAGAGTTATTGGTTTATGTGACTTGCGGTATTCCAGCAGAGTTTTGAATCGGAATTATTTTAAGTGTAAGATCGTGCTACTAGACGTTTTTTGTCTTCACACGCTGATAACTTTAAAAACATTTCACGACGCAGACAAGCAATCACTTTTCTTACCTTCAAAAATCGTAAAACAAAATCCCGCGGTAAAATATAGGACATTGTGTCATGCGAATACACTGCAATATTAAAGCGATAGTTTCACAACTTGTGGTGAGGAAAAAAATAAGTCCTTATTAACTAAAGGAAATTATTTAGTTGCGCTATCGCATTCTAATGGTAACAGAAAGTACGGCAGTAGGAAAAGATCATGTATTTTCTACTCAATCTTCGTGGAAATCGTTGTATATTGCTGCGATATGGCGATCTCGCTGCCGTTTTGACTCGTATTACATCTCAAAATCTCATGGCGTAATGGCGTGTTAAAGGAAACTTGTAAGACAGATGGAACTTCCAGTTCACAAACGGATTGTCGAATTCTAAGGTCTGACATGCAGTGAAATATCACACGCAAATTATAATGTGGTAATTTTTGATTTACTTACTGACCAAATTCCGACCGGCGCACCAAACGTAAATCAAAATGTGATATTATTGAGATGAGCTGAGTATGATCAAACAGTACATGCTAACGGTCGTCAATAATCGCCAAGAAAGCTCAAAAGGGGATATAAATTGTACCCAATGGGAAAGGCGGATAGTTTCAATCATATCTCCTCGTAGCTCCATCTCATAGCTCGTAACATCGACTGTAACCCAAAAAGTAGTATTATCCTGTATTAAACGCCTTGAAAGTTCTTAACATGAGTGAAAATCGCTGAAATCGTACATAGAATTTTAAAATTGTCATCCATCGTCCGCCGGGAACAACAATATTACTGCAAATTCTCGCAACTGATGGTCGTCACAGGTTAAAAGTACGCGACATAGAAACAGATAGATAGATTTACCTAGTTGATATAAAATAGCAATTCGAATCACGTTTGCAACGATTGCGTTACATACACGCTTATTTACTATTTGTTCCATGGCAATTCTTCAACCTACGTGTTAGCTAGACGATTCACGATGTTTGACATCTTTGCAAAGGGTAGGCAGCCAAATTTTAATCGCCCGTGATCAATTAATTCTGTTGCCAATACATACTGTTAGAAAAATTATCGGAAGTGACGTCACGGCGGCCTGACCGAATAAGACTCGATTCCAAAAACTGCAGCGCTACGTGTACTTGAGCTACTAATAGTCTATTACCTACATACGATAAGCAATTCTGGTTCGGAAATACCCACGTTGTAGTATATTGCTACTACGCTTCTAAAACGCGCGCTAACAACACCAAACCAAATAAAGGGATCGTCTTCTAACGGCAAGGACTGAACGCAACTAGACGGCCAAGTACGGGAACGCGCCATTCGCTGCACTAGCAATTGTATTAAAATAAATCTTATTTTTACACCACGGGACGGTTTATTTAGGTGCAGGCAACTGCCAATATAATTAATTGATCGAGATTCAAGTCATCCTATGTATTAAGCACCGCCTTCGGCTATAACATCGACTGCATAATGTGAGCTAACTTGATGTTATACTTGACCTAGGTCAGACGCCGTTGCCCGTGAGTCACGCGTCTAGCGTACCACATAGGCGAATTTTGCTGATGGCGACTTGACTCGCTTTGAAACACGCGTTGATTTATTTCAGCAGTATACAGCGCCATACCTCGTTCACCGCGAAATATTTCACTTATGAGAACAACGAAATGGTTTCAATGGTTACGATAACAGATTTCTCTGCCTCTTCTATAAAAACCCAACTGGATTTAACCATGCTTCAACTTTTCGTAACATGATATAGCATTATAATAAGGTTTTACTGTCACCAGTGAAATACCTTACAACTAAAAATATATATATATATTATACTATACTATTAACTATATATATACAACTTTATAATATCATAACTTTGTATCTTATATCATGCTTGCTCGCTACCACGGTGCTGAAAAAAGAATTGTTCTCTATGACAGGAAACAAATGACCAATTTAAGGTACAAGATATACAAGAACTGATTATCCATGCATCATATCTCCAATTAATATATCCTTCCTCTATAATTATAACAAACTAATTTTTCCTTCAAACAACATATAAAAATGCAGTGCCTTCACAAGCAATAATTACAATCTATACAATCGGATAAAAGGGATAGCGTAGAACTAAAAACGGGCAAGATTCAGCAAGTATTTCATATTTGCTATTAAACTGGAGCTTTGATTTAACCAAACCAAATAAAGTGAGTAAGCTAATAGGTAATATTCCAGTTGATTGTATTTTGAACATCACAATGCCAGTGATGGAATTTGGACCAAATTCAGTGATATGACTGGCGCAATTGATATTTAATAGTCATTCTGTTATTAATACATATGATGGTTCACAAAAAAGAGGCATTTTGATCAATGCTGCACATAACAGTAATCATTAACCAATAAGACAAAATGTATTCTTGTTATGATCCATTATAATAATACTAGTTCATATTCTACATGTTACTGCTGGCGGATTCGATTCTGCTGAGTGAACTCACCTGTCGTACACCTTGATCATTGTAACCAAGTATATCCATTATCTTAAGGCAGACATATTTCTTCGAAGAGACTAATTAAAAAGGTCAAGCATGCACTATTGATATGAAAACACATTGAGCTCCTATCAACGGTTAGACTTCTAATATACAGAAGCAATGTAACCTGGTTTCAAGCATCATCAGCACTAACCAAACGCAAACCACAGGGAGCATACAACAAAAAGAAAGCTGCTGAGGAGTACTATATGATACAATCCAGGCCAATCCTAAAGGTATTGAGAAATCATAATCTATCAAGATATTAATAAATGTGATAAACTTTACCACAATTAAAGCTATGTAAAGAAAGATTATATTACCAAAAATCCAAACACAAAAATTACTAGTACACAGGATAAACAATTACAAATCTTGTTTTGATTGCACTATCATATATAAATCAAACGAAAACATTCAGTTAATTTTAAAGTGTATTGCAGAAGGATTCTTTCATACTACTGCTTGACCCTATCGGCAACAATAACATACGGGTTCCTTTGATAGTGAAGGATAGTAAATTATTACAAGCGTAATGTTGTTTTCAAGTATTTCTTTGGCACCAGGGAGGTTTTTCTTATTTCATGTTACTATGAAATTGTATATTACAATGGCCTTCTGCACTCCTCATGCAAGCAATGTCAAACACATCCTAATTGATACATGCGAAGGCATAAAAAGAAAGTAGTACTGTAGGTACAGTAAAGATTTATAAAATCCTCAGAAATATTAAATTTATTTACATATTGAGACATAAAACAACCAGGTAAATAATACTTGCCTTGCCTTCTCTATATCTCAAAGATGTTTCTTTAATTGTGCTAGGGGTGATAGACAGCTGTTATTTGAACCATTAGAAACTGAAAGCGTAGTATATCGGACGGTATGTAATGAAATAGTCTGTAAAAAGTGAATATGAGTTGCAATTGTTGTTATTTAACTATTTTCTAACACGAACTTGAAGTACTTTAGTACGGCACTATATTAGGTCTCTACTAAAACACTGTGCTGAGGTAAAAGCAATCTATCAAATAATACTAGGCTTACTACGAATATTGGAGAAGGAAGTTCCACTAAAGCAAGAACTTTAGAATAAGATATACCAACGGATTTCGCCCGTTCAACACATTCATGCCACAGAGTCTTGAAACAACATATATGAATGAGAGTAACAAGGGTTTTGTTTATCATTAAGAGCCAAACGTAGTATGTAGCCAAGCATACGAGACATGATTCTGCATTACACGTACTAACAATATATTGCTACGGTTATATGTAACCATCGACATACATTATTGTCATTGCTTGAAAAAAAAAAAAATTCATTCAGTTTTGATGAACATAACATTAAATTATTGAGTATTCTATACAGTTGAGTTCAATGGTTCAGTGGTACTTCATTAAAAGTACAGTAGAAACATTCGGGACGTCGAGTTATTTTGGCTCTTTCGCAAAACAAAATGATAACTAAAATTGTGAAGGGGTTTCAAAGAGACAGTATTATAAATGATTTAAATTTATCATAGCATAGAATAGAATTCGCTGATGCACTCTCGTGATTATTTTGCTTCTGGTTGCTTGGAATTTTGCTTTTGCTAACCTGAAAATATGTTTATGGCTGGTATATATTGAAACACGAATATTGTATTCATTGGGAAAATTGGTCAAAAAAAATCCAACTCTAAGCTAGCTCGGAAGCTCCCACTCCCGGATTCATTTTAATCATAGACACCGGAAGTTGCTGTGAGGAATTGGAAGGGAAGCAGCAACAGAATTTCAAGAAAGTGTCAGTGTTGTTTGTTGCAAATATTGGTTGAGTAACCGATCACTTGCAGCATTCTATCCTAGATTAAATACTTACATTCTACAATTTCGCCTCGGCTTCGATTTTATTCATCTACGTGTCCTACATTATGGCTTCTTCAGATCTTGAAGCCACAGTAAAAAGTTACTTGAATGAGTGGCAAACTTTGTTCGGCATTCAAGAAAGAGAAGAATTTTTGTATCATCTTAACCAATCTGCATTCGAAGGAGATTTGCGCAGCTGCAATTTTCGCAGCGTCTGTTGGCGAATATTTTTAGGTTGTTTGCCCTGGAATTTGAAAGAATGGAAGGATACCCTGACCGAATCCAGGAAAAATTACATTGCAATCAAAGAATTGCATGTCACACAACCTTGCCGTGAGGGTGAGAAAGATTTGCAGGTTGAAAATCCTCTGTCACAGTCCGATCAGAGTTCATGGCGCAAGTACTTCTCAAACAATGAATTGATGAAAGCTATTGAACGGGATGTCAAACGAACCTTCCCTGAAATGGAATACTTCCATAGCGAATCAGTTAGGAAGCTGTTGGTCAATGTTTTGTTCTGCTATGCTCAAGAGTACAAAGAACTTTCATATCGACAGGGTATGCATGAATTGCTGGCTCCTTTAGTGTTTGTTGTTCACTGCGACCTGCAAGCTGCATGTCACACTAGAAGCATAGGTAAAGTGGAAGAAATGATCGATATTGTGCTGGACGAGGGATATCTGGAGCACGATTCCTACGCCATGTTCTGTAAACTGATGGAGAGCACAAATCCCTGGTATTCTGTCACAGGAGAAAAGCACGACATGGAAAAGACTCGTGTTGCTGACACACAGCGCCTCTTTCAACCCCAAGAACTGAATACTGGCAGTGGATCAACTTTGGCGGTAAACAACAAACTGAATTACATCTATAATAACTTACTGGTGCAACATGACTTACAGCTGCAATGTCATCTGAACAGACTGGAAATAATTCCTCAAGTCTTCGGACTCCGATGGATTCGTCTCTTGTTCGGACGTGAGTTTTCATTACAGGATCTCCTTGTGTTGTGGGATTCTATCTTTGCAGATAGTGAGAGCTTGGATCTTGTTGACTATTTATTCGTCGCGATGTTGATCCATATCCGACATCATTTGTTGAACTCCGACTATAGCACATGCATGCAGATCCTTATGAAATACCCACCCGTAGCCGATATAAGCGACATTGTTAAAGCTGCTGTTGAAATACGCATGCTTAAAGAAAACAGTTTTAGTGAAAAGCATCCAGAGGTGACCAGCATCCGGGTAGCTCCCGTGCAGCCCGCAGGAAAAAAAACATCTGTTCCGGCTTCAAAACAGAATTCCCTAACTAAATTATTTAAAGACTTTACGAAGAAAGTAAGCACTAGTTCCATTCCATCAACTCTTCCTTCTCCCCAAAGCAGCTTGACCGATCCCACGTATGCCGGATTCCAAAAACAGCATAACAAACCAAACTCTTCTTGGAAGACTTTAGACAAAGCATCAGAACAAAAAAGAGTACCATCCCAAAAGTCAGATAACTCTGAAATAAACAGTAAGATGTCATCTCTTGAAAAAGAATTACAACGCTTGAAGGATCTGTGCACATATTGCGGCAGAAAAATTGAATCGAACCTCAACATATTGGAATCTAATATTAAGCTCTGTCCAGAAGAATCAAGAGATGATGTTCAAAATGAAAACATGCCTTCCCCTAGGGAACAACTTCTCCTCGCTGTCGCAAACTTAAAGCAAGTTCGTGACTTCCTCGAAGGGAACTTGACATTTGGCGCTGGATTTATCAATAGCAGGCATTCCCAGAACAGTGAAAATACCACAAGAAAAGGTTTTCAAAATGGATTGCCGGTAAAACCAGATGCAGGAGATAGCAAACTTCTGCCGGAAAACACGAACAAGGATCTTTCGTAAAATGTTACTCTTTCCTTAACCGGCATGTGTAATATTCCTTCTTGCCTCCACTGCACTATTCCTTAATATGATATACTTATTGTGATCATTTTTTCGCATATTTACAGTACCTGGAGGAGTATTCCTTGATTCTGCTCTTTAACTCTGTTGCTCTGTAAAAATATATTGGAAGTACATCAGAAATTGTTTGTATAAATAAATAGTTTGTATGCTCTGATTTGTCGATCGAATAATTTTCAATAAATTAACAGTATTTAATGCTGTGCGAGACATTACCACTTTACGTTAAGTGTGGAAGATGCTATGATATTTTTAGAAATTATACCACTACACTTAAAAATACTGTATTATGCATTAGTTGTTGTTTATAAAACACATTCACTCAAGATTTTGCCTTTCACCGAGTGATTGGAACAATTATATTATAGAAAGGTAACAAATATGCTAAGAAAAGTTAATATTGCACATCTAGGACAATCTTCATATTCCCACTTTAATGCAAGCCATTTTCTAACGCCATACAGACAGGATGAACCTTGTAGTAACCAGCATCTTCCAGTACTCCGCCAGGAGAACATATCCATGGGTCGTGTGTAATATTTTGCCAGTATAACAACTGTTTCTGAAGACCCAACAATACATCTTTGTACTTCTCATTGGTGGCCAAATTCACACTTTCGAGTGAGTCGTTTTGAACATTGTACAATTCCCACTCGGGCCTATAGTAATATTCTTTCAGTGTCTTGAACCAATTAGTTGCCTGGTGGGCACGGGTCCTGTTTAAAAGGTCTTGAAATGTCGGGGACAAATAAAAATCTTGATCGATAGGGAAAGGCATCAGGTAATTAAGATTCCTTAAGAGCCTCCATGTTCTATTTCTTACAGAACGCATGGGATAATACATAGTTATTTCATGTAAACTATGGCTGCCATACACATAATTGCTGTACGAATCTGATAATAAGGATTTCCCTGTCAAATGAACCGGCCTTCCCATTATTTTGTAATTGGGATAAGATATTTTGAACCAATCTAATATAGTAGGAGTTATATCAAGAAGACTAACTAATTTATCGCTCTCGCTACCCTTGTTGGACGTATCGCCAGGTACAGAGAGAATAAAAGGTTCTTTCGTTCCAGATTCATAGAGGTTCGTGCGGCCATTCGGAAACGGTATGCCGTTATCTGATGTGAATAGTACAAGAGTGTCGCTGCCATGGCCAGAATTTTTTAGTTCTTCCAAAACCAGTCCTACGCCTTGATCAAGTCGAGAGATGGTTGTATATTGGTCTGCTAGATCTTTTCTTGCTGAGGGGGTATCCTGTACATACCCAGGGACAATCACCTCATCTGGATTATATATACCAGGAACCCAGTCGGGTATTACTCCCATTCCTGGCTCTCCATTGCCAAACTTCTCACAAAATGTTCCGTACTGAGGTTGGGTATGCCCGCAACGATGTGGGTCATGAAATCCTACATACAGCATGAAGGGTTGGTCCTTAGTTTGGGAAAGAAATTCTCTAACCAGCTCCTTCATTTTGGTTATATTCCTACCAACTTGCATTATAGAATTATTTTCTTCGGTTTCTGCATAGTCAAAGGGATAGACAGACTCTGGGCCCACATGCTTTTTACCAACTATCCCTAATTTAATGCCGTGCTTTCTTAACAGTAAAGGCAGACTCCTGACAGATTCGAAGGAATTGAAGTGGTGATAACCATTATGTAATCCGAACATTCCATTTTGATGCTGTGGAAGACCAGTCAGGATTGCCGAACGACTGGGGGAGCAACTGCTCACACTAGTATAGGCATTTTTAAACAGTATACCATTCCTTGCCAAATTGTCTATGTTTGGGGTGGAAATTACTGTGTTGTTGTATGCGCCAGATTCCATTCCAAAATCGTCTGCAATCAGAATTAGTGCGTTTCGATGCTGGTGCTTAGCTGCACACACTTGCATTGTAACGGATGCAAACAAAAGTAATATGACCACTGTCTTTGTTTGCATTTTGTATTTGCATTTATGTCCTATATCTTAGTTTGCGAAAGTTAGCAACCGTAGTAGTTCGGGATATAACCAACCACTAGGGGAAATTCTATTTTAGTCACGTGTGTAGTGGTTACGATCATGACATCTGATATAACCTTTGACACAAAACAAAAAAAAAAATAAGCAATGACCCGTGAAATCAATATAATACATTCGGTCAGTAAACAAATCAATTACACCACTCTGCACTTGGTAAGTGGTTATCCTCATATGTGTTATACTATAATACTATAATAGTGTTTATGTTATCAGTGGAAATCTAGCCGAATCATACATCTACTATTAATACTGTTTGAATTCAAGAAACTTTGGGCATACAACGAGACATTAGGTGGCACTGTTATATACGTATTTATATTCAAAGACTTAAAACGCCTTATAAGGCTTATTGTTTTTTTTTTCAGATATTTAATTATATTCAATCCTGTTTTACCTTATTTATCCTCATATCTACCAAGATCGTGTTTTTACATGGATGAAGAATTCAAGAGGAAGCTAGCTTCCAAAAGGCAGAAGGTCGAGGACCTTTTTGATTATGAAGGTTGCAAAGTGGGCAGGGGCACGTATGGTCATGTGTATAAGGCAATAACAAAGGACTCCTCTCATAAAAACGAGTATGCATTGAAACAGATCGAGGGCGCTGGTATTTCTATGTCAGCGTGTCGGGAGATTGCTGTACGTATTTTATTCTATACATCTGTAGTCTTTCAGAATTTGCCAGGCAATACCGATTATTTTGATTTTTAACAGCTGTTGAGAGAACTGAAACATGTGAATGTGATAGCCCTTCGAGCGGTGTTTCTGTCTCATGGAGACCGTAAAGTCTGGCTACAAGTTGACTACTCTGAACATGATTTATGGGTAATTTAAAATTACATTTTTTGAGCGATAAAGATATAAAAGCAATGTTTTTGCTAATGATTACACTTGTTTTTACTTCAATGGGAAATATCTTACTATTCATCGAGTGGGATAATGAAGAGGGATTATATAATTCAAACTGAATTCATCATCAATGCAGCAAATTTTACCCTGTGAAAGCACTCAAAATTATTATTACTTTTCCTGCATCTAGCACATCATAAAATACCATCGTGCATCGAAAGCCAACAAGAAACCTGGAACCAATATCCCTCCCCACACAGTGAAATCCCTTCTTTATCAAATACTCGACGGTATTCACTACCTTCATTTGAACTGGGTTCTGCATCGAGATCTCAAGCCTGCAAACATTCTCGTTATGGGTGAAGGACCCGAGCGTGGCAGGGTAAATACAAGGGTTTTTATAGTTGTAAGCCTTTAATATCTGATAATATTCCAAAGTGAAATTAATAATTTACCTGTTTTTACTATTGATAGGTGAAAATTGCAGATATGGGTTTTGCTCGCTTGTTCAACTCACCGCTCAAACCGTTAGCCGATTTAGATCCGGTTGTCGTCACATTTTGGTATAGAGCTCCTGAGTTACTGTTGGGTGCAAGACATTATACAAAAGCAATAGGCAAGTATAAACATATAAAGTAAACAATCAATAATTCGAACCCTGTTTATCCAGATCCTTGTTTATCCCAATCGGGAGTTATCACAAGACATTAATTTAACATGTCAAATAATCAAGATGAAAATTAGGTCAACTGAATAACATAATGTCATAAAGAATTAACTAAATAATTTAGGGTATATGAAATCTATCAACATATTGATCACTCATCTTGAATGACTCGTGAATATGTATTGTCATTTCGGCTTTCTCCTTCCCTGTGGAATCTTTGTGGTTTTCTAGAAAAACTAGTGCCCAGAGCGCCCATTGTTAGCTGTCAGTATTTAAAGAAATTTATTTAATAGTAATGAGTATGAGTGCAAATATTCATTCAGATATATGGGCGATTGGATGCATTTTCGCAGAGCTATTGACATCGGAGCCAATCTTCCATTGCAGACAAGAAGACCTCAAAACCTCTAATCCTTACCATCAGGATCAGCTCGATAGGTATCATTAAATGTCCCCGGCTTATATAAGTAATATAATAGTAAATGCAAATCATCATATGATTTTACAGGATATTTAATGTGATGGGTTATCCGCTGGAGAAAGATTGGGAAGACATCAGAAAAATGCCGGAATATTCTCAGTTTCAAAAAGACTTTCGAAAACAAAATTATGTTAATTCATCTCTCTCCAAATATATGGAGAAGCATAAAATTAAGTCTGACAGTAAATCTTATGCGTTGGTGAGTATCACAAATATTCAGCTTGTGATGTTGTATTCTTCTCATCAAAAGGATTTTCTGATACAATCAATTTTTCTAGCTGTCAAAGCTCTTAATTATGGATCCACTAAAAAGGATTACCTCTGAATCAGCGAAAAACGATCCATATTTTTGTGAAGAACCTCTACCAAGCAAAGAGTAAGCCTTTAGTGCTGATAATACTTCTAATGATTCCACTTTGCTGAACCTTATCTTCACTCTTCAGTGTGTTCGGTCCTGGTCCCATTCCATACCCGAAAAGGGAGTTCATCAACGATGATGAGAACGAAGATAAGAGTGATAAAAATCAAATGAAGGTTAGAGACATTTTGGTTAATGATTAAAACACTGCATTCTCTTTATCGAAAAATTCCAGCTTCCAATATCTACTGTTTATCACTCACCTTATGAGCTAGGTTTCAAAAGATAATTTTACAGGTTCAACACCGAGATAATATGTTGCTCGCCGATAATGCTTCTGGTCAGCCTCCTTCAAAGAGAGTTAAATTCAGTTCTGGGAAAAATGGACAAAACATGCATCCAAGCCAGGTTAGTTTATGTTCAAGTACAAGCAGCAAATTCAGCACTTTTATGCTCATAACATAGATCTTCTTGATATTACCAGAATGTTAGACAAGCTGGTGGATACCAAGGCATGACAAATTCCAGTGGTAAAAACATGAATGTGAATACATCCCAGCAACAACATCATACACAGCATAGCGCTCTCACGCAATTGGTCACTGGTACAGCTGGCGGTTCTAGTGCGATGACCGGTCATAACGCGCGACAACAAACGAACAATCGACAAGCGGTACTCCAGAAACATGTGAATCCGTATGGACCGAATAACAACAATAATAACCAATCATCTCATATGTACAACAAAAATGTGCCTTACTAGAGAACTTCACTGCTGTTACCATACTCCAGTACATACAATTGTTTGACTGGTTGGACTCCTTATTGCCTAGGCCCTAGAAGCACTTTTGACTCTACAATATGTATGTTTGACATCGTAGGCACCAGTACTTATATAATACCCAAATATATTGCCCATTTCTTAATTCGAATTGTGTTTGTTTTAATCTATGAAATGGATGTTTGTTAGTGTTTAATAAATCACATGCAATTGCATTTTTTTTGGTTTTCTGACAATGATAAAAGCGATATTTTAACAGCTTTATAGGAAACTAGCAGAGTTACCCGGCTTAGTCAGGTGAGCCTTTACAGAGAAAACTAGGTATACATCCAGATTATTATTTTTACTGTGAGGGAACGTAAGATCGACTCTTCGTTTCTAGATTATTCTGGCATCTATCTGAACGACAGTGCGAAATTTGATAATGATCTGTTGAGAAATGGCAACGTTGTTTCAAGATAAACAGACAATAGGTTACACTGTAAACTGGGTTTGACATCCATAACAAACATTCAAACTCGCGATGATCGTCTCATATCAGTGTACATTGCCGATACACAGGATCTCTGGATAGCGGCAAAAAAAATTGACACCAATTTTAGTAGGTATTTAAGCTTGATTTAATTTTTGTCAGGAGATTTTCCAACTTTCGATAGCTTTGGAGAGTCCGTACATAATAGAGCTGGAAATAATTACCTCCAGTGCGGGAAAAGGTGTTACGAGCCTTTATGTAAATCGTAACTGCTGAATTGACGTCACATAATGCCGGTAATAATTACCGGTAATGAGATGAGTCTGGCTGGTTATTTTAGCCTTGAAAGCAACCGGACATGGAAGTGCACTCACATAATTCTCACATTAGATCATCGCGCTGATATTTTTAGGTACGTTAATGTAGACAGTACAAATTAATAGTGATGTGACCGCGCGTTTGCGGATTTCGCAAATGCATGTCGAGAGCATCGTGCGTCATGAAACACAATTTATCATGTTGCAAAACTGCCATAATTTGACACCCCCTTTCCTGTTACAAATCCCCATTTTTAAGAACTGAATTATTTCATTAGAAAGCATTCTAGACTTCAATCCATGTCTTCATATTCGTGAAAACTATCAGATGCTATATATGATATTGTTGCTATGAATGAATTGGGCTGAGAGTAGAGTCAGTATTTTCCTTCGTGAAATAACAATCGTTTTACAAGTGCAGGGATAAGAATAAGAATCACCATTAAATCCGCGCATTCAAAAATGCAATCGAAAATGTTAGGTTTTCACGACTACCTTAATATTTTACATCATACCAATAATCTGCATTTATTTATTTCATAGGTTCGAATGATAACGAATATATGAAATTCCGGGATCCTGTTTTTATTCGACAATATTAGAATTAATTTGGTTTAAAATATGCCAGATATTAAAGAATTGCAAGTGAACTGGAAATAAAATTTATTACCAAGCCACTATGACGCAAAGTAAAATACTCCTTAACGCTAATATCCCAACATCTCACTGGTATATCAAATCTTGTAAAATACGTGACATTACTAACTCCTCAAATGATTATTAAATTGAGCCAGTTATATTAAGCTGCTACTACACAACAACGATGTTATACGGGTGGCAGAAGCTGGACAAAGAGTCGAAGTTTACAGGATAGAAGATTAGCGTGAAGATAATAAATTTTCGGTTCAGTGGACTGACTAATTTCTATGAACAGGACAATACAATTTAAAATAATAACAGTCGACAACTTTCTGATCACATAAGATTTTGAGCATTCGTGGATCAAAAATTATTTTGAAGGATGTGATTTTCAGTATGTCACCAACTTCAATTAAACTGCTTAAGAGACATCGGAATCCGGAACGGAATCCTAAAATCAATCACAAATCACAATGTGATTTATAACAATTGAGTACCAATTCAACGGAGCTTTAATTCTGCGATAGGTATATAGGTTTCATAATCTCAAATTTGATTTTGAATTAATCTAGGCATATTTAACTAAATACTGATTAATTATTTGCGATTTCACCTTGAACAAAAGTATGGAAGATTTACACAATATCTATATTATTCGTCTCTCTCACGGATTCAGATATAGTGAATAATTTACGTAATTCAAGGGGATGATTTCGGATGAATTAATATTTTATTGCGATTTCGGTATTTTTTCTTTCGGATATAAATGGATGAGGAGTCCAGATCTGGCAGTTTTGACAGACTAAGGATTCTCTGCGTAATCGGGATACTAATATGCATAATTAAACGCGAGAGCTGTCAGCGACTACTCAATGTGAGATATTTTACACGACAATCCAATTTACTACAGCACTGACTTATTTAGAATGACTCGAAAAAAAAACTATTTCAAACCTATATAAGCAGGAAAAAGTATTGGATGCTTATGTGCGTTTGTTTTTGTTTACTCAATGTCATCTCCTCTAAATTACCCCAAATGTTATTGCCATCTAAGCATTATGATGAACTGTTGACTACCGTTGTTGTTGTTTTTTTATCGTGGTTTTTGCAAGGGTCCTCAGAATGACGTATTAATTTATTATGCATGAGTAACACGTCGAAGATTAATTTTTTTCGAAATCCCTCATATACCTAACACTCTCTTTCATCCAGTCAGCTATGATTAAATCGCGAATTAATTACGTAGTGATCCCTGACGTGGTACAAAAATCTATCCGTGCCCTTTCTCAAAAATATCCGAATATAATATCGATTCGAAAATGGGCAGGCCAGAAATATAAATACCGTCTTCGGACATCCGATTCGGTCAGACAACAACACCGGGTTTTCGCGGAGGACATACATTTCACGCGCCGCCACAAGTCAGCAAATGTGGACCATAGCTTATCTCCATTACCAGATAATATTATCGCATTCAAATCGTGCGGGTACGCCAACCAAAATATTGTATATACATATTAATTATACAGCTGTTTTGAAATTGGAAAAATAGGGTTGATAAATTGCTTTGGACAGATGAGAAAAATTAGTCACATAGTCTAGCTTATATAATGTTGCAGCTGTACACAAAAACATAAGAGCCAGTTTCCACTTTTCGGGACAGTTATAGATTAGTTTTTAGATAGTGTCGAAGAACGAAACGACAGCGGAGAAAATTAACAGCAATTTCTATTCGGACCCAATTCTTTTTTCTTATAAGTAGTTATACATATTCTGTCGATCTTTCTGCAGTTACCTCAGTATAAAACTAGTACCTTGCGATAACAAGAGCAACAATGTCAAAGGCCAATCCAAGATTACTGGTAAGAGAACGTTTGGATTATCTTATTATTGTAGGCTGATATATATGCCCTGTACTAATTTTAGGGGTACCCTTCCCAAATAAGGTCTTGTATCCAAGAAGGCCCTAATTGTATTTTTTCTGACTGCAATAACAAGTAAATGGCAATAAAACTAGTACATTGCAACTTTCTTGGGTTTTATGCAGAAATTTGGGAGGAAATCACGAGGGCCTAACAAAATACGACTCTGTACAGTAGCTTCCAAATTGCGCAACCATCTTCTAAAACCGGCCCACTATTTTTACTTTGCGGGTTGACTTATTATGACAATTTGAACCTCTAAAATTTATGTTTACATGTATCAAGACTCTCAAACTTTTGGCATACATATCCGTTGTCGTCATCGTTCTATCCCATAAAGCTCTATCGAAGCCAGCATCGTCCTCCGACTACTACAACGAATTACGACAACGCCTAGAGTCCAACGCCGAAAAACGCTGGCAGCGTTTTGCAATACCATGTGTAGCTAAGATATGTAACACATGTGGACCTACGTTTTTAGGCAGACGCAAAAGACAAGGTAAGTTTTAGTTCCAATCAATGGTCGACCAGCTCTTTCTAAATGCGGATTGGAAGGACGCGGTGGCCGAAGCTTGGGTCGAGTATAAAAATAGTTCGCAAGGTAGTAACCTCGGGATATCGTGCATATTGAGTATATATAAGCAGTCTGGTGCTAATTATAGGCAATGTATTATAACAGAGCAAACAGTACATTCTATACCTGTAATATAACACACGTCTGAGTCAAGATTACACTAACCATCTTCACAAACTACTGATAAAGAACAGAACAAACGTGGTTACTTTACACCCCCATCCATCATTTGAACCAAACAGTTAAACGCAATATCAACAGAAATATTAAAACCTGGCCTCTTCAATATCAACTCATAAAGTTACCTAAACCTTCAGCTTTACTGGTACAAGGCACTACTGTTGTCTCTCTACTACTTTTAACAGTAGGATTTTAAAATCTGTCATCCCTACTACCAATCAGAATGACTAGCGCCTTTAATCAGATAACGTCAAGCCAATCATTAAAAACCTCGGTAAATCTAATAATTATTTTAGTACCAAACAATTCGCATCATTACTTTTTCGGGAATAATTAGATTTAAGAATATAACGACTGTACTACATTATTTTAAAACACAATGAAACTACGATGCTCGACTGGGCATGAAGATTAAGATCTTCCATGTATTGATAATTTGTTCTAAATTTTCATTACGTTTTTAATCAACAGCACCGAGATTGGTATCATTAGATTTGGACAAGGAATACGAAGATTACGAAACGAAACGCGCAATGGAACGTCGATATGGAATACAAATGCCCTTTTGCGAACAATGTCGAGTGCAATGTGGATATTAAACAACAACTACATTTCTTTGATGTGCCCTGTACTAAATGATAATTTAATATATAATTTATATCGCATGCTGTGTTTGCTAAAAGAAATACAATAACCTGTTGTACATTGGTGTTTCATTCTGAATTAGGAAATAATTTAATTGCAACCAAAACAAGGCGCAAAGGGTTCACAGCCAAGCACTAAACATAGAAAAGCTTCAATGCAAAATCATCACTGAAATTCTTCCTTGTCATTTTTTCCTTTAGTATAGCGTTAGAAAAAGAAAGCTCCAAAATAGTTCCCGTGCAAAATTATCACTATAATTCCTCCTTGTCATTTTTTCTTTTATTCTGGCGTTTTTCTTTTCGTGCTTTTTTAGCCTTTGTGATCCGTTCGTCTTCGTAAACGTATTTCGATCCCTTTTTGCGCGATTCATTCACTGAAATGCTGTGAGATGTCACATAATTTTAGACTGGTATGAAAAATATCATGGTAGAATGCCACCTCTAATCTTTTACTTTAATACAACGATCTAGGATTTAATTATAACGGAATCGTAAAATTTTATTGTACTTACTTGTCAGCTAATTTTATAAGAGCGTTTATGGCATTAGTGGCTTCATCCCAGTTGAAGTTCTTGTTTTTTAATTCTACGAAATAAAACAACGAAATAAAGCTACATACAATACTACCATACATGGTAGGCACGGTCGAATTGTAGTCTTGTTCATTACCTTCTGGACTTTGAGCTCCTACCATCGCAGAAAAGATTTTATCGAAATCGGCACTTTTGAGTTTGGTGTTGGCGTTAACATGTTCCAGTAATGCCGAGCCACTGATTTTAGTTTTTCCTCCGTTGAAAAGGTTGTCAAAAGCATCAGAGAGCACTAAATTAAGAAGAGATATACAACGACTGTTGTGTTATGCATATTGCGCTCATCCACTATTGTGCTATGAATACTTAATACCTACCGATGTCAATTAGTTCGTTTCCAGCCTAAAACAAAATAGAGGAGATAAATTTGGTACTCCGGAGCTTTCACTCAACCAATAACTAAAACCGCTACAACATACCTCTGATATCGGTGGCATTTCGAATGCCCAGCATACACATAAAGCATAGCATAAGACTAAAGACAGCGTACCAACTACTGCTCTCATTGTAACTAATGTAAGACAAATTTTACAAGACAAGACACGACACGTTTTATATGATCAATCAGTCGACACTGCCAATTGCTGCGGGGCAATTTGTCGAATTTGTAGGAGCAGAGGTCTTATTAAGAACTAGTGTTCTAAAATACTGCAGGTTCAAAATCTATTTTGTCTGTATCTAAATATATATCTAATCGATATGTATAGTTAAATCGCATCAACAATTCTTAACAACGCTTGGAACCGGAATTTGTGTCTAGCGTTGTATATACACTTACAGACAAAGTCATAAATAGAATTATTTATTTACGAGACGTAAAAGAGTTATGAAACAATTCTATATCACTAAGAATGCTCCTAGAGTTCCTCTTTTTCTGAAGTTTGATCCTGACCTGCTTGCATATCTTCATTTTCCTTTGGTATGGGTCTACCAGCATCATCAGGAGCTCTGGAATAATTTACATCATTTAGGCCAGTTTCATTATTAAATACGAAGATTTCTGTGACAATGCCCTAAAACACAAAGATTACGGAAACAACTCACTTTTGGAAATGTTTGATAACTTTATTCATGTAATCCACTGCTTGAGACGATTTCACATTCTTTGTCGCGAGTTCTGTCGGAAGTACAAACAACAACAATTCATCTATCAGCTCCATGTGACCAAGAAAAACTTTGAATAATTTTTTTACCGTCTTCCGAATTCAGGTCAAAAGCTTCAACGAATACATTCGTAAGATATTTCGGATCAATCGTAGTTGAAGCAATGTTATATTCTAACATAGCCTGCACCTTACAATCTTTAGTTTCGGCATCAAATATTTTATCCAGTTTTTCGGATAGGGCTTAAGTTTTTCGATCAGATAAAAAGAATATAAGTATCTAGCTATGGACCTTCTTAATAGAGTACAAACGAAATGTTCTTACTTGCATCTATGATCTCATTCAGAGAGACCTATAAAAGAAATTCAAAATACTGTAAGTGAATTATACGGTATACTACACAGTTTAAAACGTTACAGTTGAAAAAACACAACCAACCTTCTTCGAATCAGCAAATAAAAAGCAGCAAACGAGGATTAGCAATATTACTTTCATTTCGCCGGTATATACCTATACTGACAGTTTCGTGTGATCAATTTGCCTTCTGGTTGCAAAATACCGGTATACTGCTATAAGTTTCGTAATATGAATTTGCCCTCAAGCAAATGGCGAATGTTTAGAAGTACACTGTAGTATAACGCAACTTATCCAATTCAAGGTTTTATTAGTAAGCAATCTTGAAATTACCCCTAATTACTGTTACCCCGACATCTTACACAAGTTTAAATGTTGGCAATTAATACCCCACAAAATGACTTTTAAAAATAGTCAAGCAACTCGAAAAGGTGGTCGTATTATACATGTTTAAACGTATCAACAACGGACTTGCCTATTAAACAGTAGTAAATTTTCTGTTACAGAAATCAAAGAAACAAACACATTTCGGTAGCAAATACAATGACACGACACTTATAATACCAATATTGGTGCCAGGGTAACTGTCGCGTGTATGTTATTTATTTCTAAACTCATGGTTTAACATAAAACATTTCTTATGACTAACCATCAGGTAAAAATATCATATGCTATGTTAAACATTCGTATTAAAAAAAAGATTTTGTGTTTCCGCATTTGGGGTGGACTATATCAGTATGGAAGATTCGCGTTAGCCTTTCAGTGGCTTGCCTTGGGATACAAGAGATCTGTTAAAAGATCGTATGTTCCCAGTTCACAATTTACATACTGCTTTCCATACAGTAATATAAGACGAAAGAATGAGCCTAGGTCTTCTGAACACCCGCCACTTCGCTGAAGCTTAAAAACACCAAAAGATAAGATACATAGCGCTCGAGTAGGGACTAAATTAATTAAGGGACGACGAATTTATTACAACCTGATATAATAAGATAATTATATGATTCTTAAATTGACGAGTTCTTTTTACAACCAATCATTACATTTCCGCCAAGAAATAGCGGACGTTTTGCTAACCTAACGCAACTACTAGATTGGCTATTTGGTAAGCCAGATGGTTGCACAAGGCATTGGTGGCAAGGTAAGCAGTAGCATGGCTTTTGGTGGGTCCGATTTATCACAATTCAACAAAAACGTTCACTTGTCCTCATACTGAAGTAACGCAGCTGTTTATTTTCATTCAAGAATCGTGTGATACAAGAAGTTTTGTAACTTTTTACAATCCTGCTACTTTAAAATTATTAGAACAACAGAAATAGATAGATCGTAATATATTACGATTACCTGTGTTCATGTAAAGCGCATGCTACGGTGGTCAGTTGGATAAATATGGAGGAAAGTGAATATCAAACTGAAAACGTGGAAATATCTGATAAGAAAGAGGACGAAGGCGAATGCCTTGACGACTTTTTCGCTAAAAAGGACAGGAGCAAGAAGGGAAAAAAGAAAAAGAAATACATATCGACTGAGGCCCTCGCGAAAACATTAGAAAAGAGTGAGTTAATCTTTCACAAATTCTCAACCTTGTATTACATTTTTGTGGTGGAAGTTGAAGTTGGATAACTTCAAATTCATATGATAAATGTCAAAAAACTCTTTGGGGTATTTTCAACCTTTTGGGTTCTGTATTCATTTATAGTCAGCACGGGAGAAGAAGAAGAACCAAAGAAAGAAAAAGAGGGAGCTAAAGGTCAAGATGGGACAAAAGGAATAAACAATAATGTAAGTATAAAAAAGGCAAGAATTTGTAATTTCTTAATGATTATTAACTATTTCATTTGGAAATTCAGGAAACAGAAGAATGGCACGAATTCGAAGACGAAAATAATCGTGATTACAGCGATTTAAAAATACAGAATTTTCAAATAAGGTTGATATAAATATAATGGTGCCACTGAAAGCTATAAAGCAAATATGTTTGTAATTTACAAGTACAATGTGAACAATCGTCACCGGGATTATTTTTTTGGTATTTTCCCAGCGATCTGAAGGAAACTGATGAAGAGGAACCGCAATACAATGAGGAAGGTGAATTGATCCCACGTAAACCTGTTGATGGACCATGGAAAACAGTAGCT
This sequence comes from Halocynthia aurantium, assembly GCA_013436065.1. Lineage (NCBI taxonomy): Eukaryota > Metazoa > Chordata > Ascidiacea > Stolidobranchia > Pyuridae > Halocynthia > Halocynthia aurantium. The sequence goes on along the minus strand of QXVX01001984.1, from coordinate 131,821 downwards.
AAAGAAAAACAGCAGCCTGTTGTGGAACAAACAAAGCCGAATAATGGTATGTTCTTTCCACTGCTGTTAAAAGTCTCTAGAATGTTAATGATAACTTTCTAATTTTGCTTTTTATATAGACGTTCCACCAGAACAACCACCAGCCACCAAATCAGTGTACAGACCACCGCAAGCAAGGTTTTAAACATTGTGTTCTGCAATTATTTGCAACAAAATATATACTTACCTGAATATAATCCAGGTTATCGTCATCAAGTGCTACTACAACATCTGGCGGTATCCAACCGGGAATGGGAAGAAGGCGAAGACCGCAAGAGGCACCTGTCATCAATAGTGAAATCGACTTTCCATCATTATCGGGTGCTGCACAGGACACTGAGTGAGTTCTGAAACTAACAAGTTATAGCTCAAGTTTAATATGTTAATTGTCGTAACATTCTTAGAGGTGCTTTTGAACTTTTTGAAACACAATTAAATTTTCATACAGTAATTACGAATGGTAACTTGAATGTGCAAGACATTTTTCGATTCTTTTTTTCTTCGATCAGGCACCACAAAGGTTTCGAAACTGTCAAGTCTGGATCTAAGGCCGGAACATGGAACCAGCAGCAAAATGCCACCCAGCCTGCAAGTTTAAAACTAGGAAATCAATTCGCTGTATTCCGAGACTAAGCGAACCACTTGTACTTATTACGGGGGAGAAGAGTGGGAGAACTGATGCTGGCTTTACAAGTTTATGCTTTTTATTCTTTCAAGCCTGATTAAGATAGGAGAGCTACAGTTTTTCTCGAATAAAATGGCAGCTTAATTGTCAAAACATGCACTGGGTAACACATTATGGGAAACACTTTCCAGAGTTCTGTTTTTCCTCTTCTTATATCAAATGCTTGATTTGTTTATCGTATAGTTCAGTAAATAGTTTTGTTGGAGTTTTTTGTAGTTATTCTATGGCAGTTGATGAATTATATTCAAGAACAACTTGAAATAATGCAGGAGGTAGATTTCCTCAAGCGGACTTTTGATTTATACCCATGGTATAAGACTTGATCTCTCCATGCGAAAAAACATGTTTACAACCGAGGATCCTACAACCCTAATTATTATGTCTAGGAATTGAAAATTTTCTCATATATATTTTGCCAAATTATGTATTGTATAAGGTATTGAAAATAAATGTGGAATGGTAAATTTTGATATTGCATTTTCTGTAATGATTGTAACTGGTACAGAATTCTCAAGCAGAGAGCGCCTAGTTTGAAAAGAAATAAGGAAGATCTGGTTATTTTTGTACAGTTACACTACTAGACACTTACTTTACACAGCATTGTCCTTTACTCATCCACTATTTCCCTAATGCAGCTGATGACTTTTCATCCCACAAACCTTTCAATCCAACTGAAAAATATAAAAAACATGTTATCCTCCATTACCTGTCCTGCATTTCAGCATCTACAATGTAAATTTTAACCAAGATACAGTTTCAAGGTTGTATAAAGTTTCCACTGTCTTCAGAAAAGCATACTTTGTCATCAATATGTTTTGGGACTACAGTGATAAGCGGTATGGTACTCGAATAACTCAACATCAACGCATATCAGTACTTTTACATAACATATATATATATATTCAGTCAATACAGAATGAAATACTATACTACAATGTCAGAACATAACAAGGTACTGTAGTTGCAATCAACTAATTGTATACAGACATGTCGGGTAAATACAAATATACTGTATACAGAATGGGTTTTTTAGACATATTTTAGAACAAAAACATATAACACAGACATAGGTTTTTCAGGTATCAAAAATTTTTAAAATGAGGTAATAATGCAATATACTCTCGAACGTTTTTCAGCAACTTAATTATTAACACCACTTCTAAACACGTCTTGGTTTTGGAATGATATGAGAGTTTCTTGCTGACAGAGCTTACTAGCAAAATCATGGCAGTGATACAATTGAAAAATATATACACAGATCTAAAGGTAATTCATTAAAAAGATAATGAAAGGTACATGCTTTTGTAATCAACTCTCGACAGGGCCATTAGTATAAAAACCTGGACCGGGGTTTAGGTAACAGAAACCTTTTCACACTCATTCTTATGATTGTTCATACAGAGTGGACCATGAGTATGAGACATTTTTAATGATATCACCATCTAAGTGAAGATCATCTATTTTTCTAGCTCAATGTTGGTATATTTGCACCAGGGAATAAAGCAGTGGAGTAACCCTTTAAAATAAACTGAGAACATTCCTGAGAAGATATTTCGAATTGTTTCTTATGCACTTCATAGCACATGGCCCATCCTGTATTAGGAATTACAAGAATACAGAATAGTTCATTGGATCCTTGATATAAAACGAATTGAATTTTACACTGACAATTTGAAAAGGGACTTCATCACGAGCACACTCTCTATAAGGTTCCAATAATATAAAGTGTAATTTAGAACAATATAGTGAGATTTTGTTTGTTTGCACGTTCTTGAGGTAGATTATAATTTTAACAAATACTGTGCACTGATAAATTGTATCAGACGTGACGAATATATCGGTGCAGTACAATTTAACCACTGTTAAAAAAACACTGAAAGACACAAAAGCACATTTCTTCCATAAGGTGTCAAGACAACTTTAGCACCTCCGAAGTGTACACATAGAAGTGTATATTGCTACAATGTTGAGTTATTGAAAAGCACTATGCGATCATAGAAAAGTAAAAGTCATAAATTCTGCCATAACATATATCTCAAGAAACATATACAAGACATACCAAATACAGCTGCTAGAAACCAGTACATACCAAAAAAAATAGATCTTAAAAAAACATGATGGGATATGTACTTTCCCCATCAACATTGAATATTTGAGGTAGATAGCATGTCACCACCTCCCCAAACCCCAGACAGAGATCAGGCAAGCATTGGTTTATCTTGTCCACAACATTCATTACGAATAGTCTGACAATCTGATTGATAGAAGCCATTCGGAATATCTCCAGTATTGTTTTGGTCTGGTATCGAACATAGGAGATTTAATGGAGGTTGATGGGTGTAGGGGAGATTGACAAAGGGTATAAATTTAATTTCAGTTTAGTGATTCACCAACGCATCACCTGCTGTCTTGGTTGAGGGAGGTAACATGGAACAATAGTATGTTTGAAGATGAAAAAGGCAGTTGAACAAAACTGTAAATGGAGCTGGAGGTGTCAGGAATGAGGAATCCTATCAGCATGTCAGACAGTGGTGAGTAAGTGTATGCAGTAGAGAGAAAGTTAGTATGGTAGTGAAGAGAATTCAAAATTAAATGTCAGTAACCAAAGCACTTATGGAATACATTATTAACTACTGGTACATGCAACTGTTGAAACTTGGACAAACTGAACTTTGTACACAAAGGAACTAATAAGAATAATAGTTCCAAAATGGAACAAAATTACAACAATTCCAGGGAGGGCTATAAAAGAGTAAAATTTTTAAATATAGCTGATAAGTCTACGAGGTTTTAAAGGGATTTAAGCTCAAGAAGCGATCAGGATTCTGTTATCACGTGTCAATAAGGTTCAGAAAACAAGAATTAAGGGATATTGTGTTTTTTGAATTTAGGCTTTTTACTTTCATAATATTCCGTTATATAGGATTAGATATAAATTTTATTCGAATTAATTCTTATTTTTTTCCCACTTTGTATAATAATTAGGTTCCTAATTTTTTTGGAACGTACTGTCACAATATTGCTAGCATGGAACCATAGCAATTTTAACAGGACAGCAACAAAAAATAGTAATTTGTAGAAGACATATAGTTATGAATGAAAAATACCAGTTTTCTACTATGAGTGAATGTTCCAAGAAATGTGTGGAATGTCTGTTATGTGACAAATACTAATTTCTATTAGATCCTTGTTAATAAACGGTAAAGGAAATGTTAGTTCCATGTTTTGACAATTAAGAGAAGTGTAAACCTACTGAAACTATTTAATGTTATCACAATCGAGTCCTGATATAGGAAACATCATGGGTGAATAAGTTGTAAAATTGTAAGTGATGTTAACTATAAAACAAGGTGAATTTAAATAATTCCAAGTCATTAGTAATTAAGATTCCAGTTTACAGTATGTACTGGAACTTTTAATAAACTCTTAAACGATTTGCCATTTGAATGCCATTTGCCATTTGCCATTTCAATATCAGGTTTAGAAATATTGGAAAAATTTTGCTTCCAATACAGCATCACCGTATATCGCATATATTAGAATCATATAATCAAATAACTTATTTTGGAGACATTAGGAATGAATAACAATATTTGGCGACAACTATTATGCTAAATTTACATGGCGTTTTTTGTTTGTTGATAACCTGATGTTATTCGAGGGATTTTTCTGTTACTCAGTAAGTGCTGGGGAAATTGGGAGACTCGTGAAATGGATAGGTATAACATATATATATTTGTGTTGGATGCACATATTCAGTCTATTAAATTGACTATGGTACAAGCCACTGTTATTCGAGTGTTTAGTTATTTTTGCAACATTATAACAGTAAAGTAGAGCGAACTTGGAACAAGAATAGCAGTAGGGTTATAACTTACAAAAAGAAGATATTGCAGTGCATGCCACTATTCTACAAAACAAATGGACGTGATATCATGCTACTTGAGAGAGGTATGGATTTAAAAAATACGAGTTTGTTACATTATTATACCACCGAAGTCTTTCAAAGTTCAATTTTTTTAGATAAAAAAGAGATATCTGTGCAAATAAGTCTATTGTAGAATGGGTGATGATGCTCCCTGAAACGTAAGAGGTTTTCTGGGGTATAGAAAGAAAAGGATGTTGTTCACCTTGCAAAAATATACAAAAACTAGGATAGGATTTCCGCATTTATCGTGATCTCCTGTGAATAGATCGAAACATCGGAGAATCATTTCTTCTGAAAATTTTGCAAAATATAGTAAGGAAAATTTCATGTCGGCCAAAGCTTGGAAGAGAAGAGGCGCTCCTCATCCAGGAGCCTGCAGGTATTGCATAATGCCGGATTCCAACAGTTGCTGTGACACTACTTCTTCCCATCCACTATTGGCCTGCAAGAAATCTGTCTGTAATGATACACCGATGATAATAACGTTATCATTAATAAAATTCTGTGAAAATTTTGAGTAAATCAGTAAAGGTTATTCTATCACCTAAAGATGCTTCAAGATTCATTTTATTTATTCACTTCTGAATGTGAGATATCAGGAACGGTGGAGAATAAACTTCCTAATTCTTATATTCTCTTGAGAGCAAAATTATTATTGTAATTAGTATATACATACGAGATATAAGTAATGAGAAGAGGCCGATACTGTGATATTTTATAGAGTTAAGAATACAGCCTACTTTTTACCTGAGGAGATGCAGGTGAGGGATGAAGAATTCTTTCAACACGTATACTAGCAGCGGATTCATCCCCAGCTCCTCGTAGAACGTGGGTTACTCTAGTATAGTTGAAAAGTATTCAATGAAAAAAAGGGAAAAATGGAAATAGAATTATTGTTTCAATATCAAACCTTCTATCAAAACAATACTAATAAAATAGGGAGCGTACTTGAAGGAATCGCAACAAGGAACAAAGACTACCATGTTTTTGTTGAAACACATTTACCTCATATACTTTTACTAGGGTGCTACTCATAGCCAGTGCTAAGAAATCTCATGCAAATAGGGCCCTTGTAGTTCCATCTTTTTTTGTATATGTGTTTTTTGTGCGAACTTTTCAAGTCAAAATATAATGGTGTGACTCATACACTCAAAATATGGTAATATAACTACACTAACCGATCGGATGCAAATTTTCCTATGGCCACGACGATCTGTGCTCTGATGACTCGAATACATTGCAACAGTGCCTCGTCACAAATTGTTTCCAGTGCTCGGCGTTCATTAGCGGGAAGAGCAGCCGGGATGATATTTTTGCCTGTAGGAAATGAAATTAAAATATTGTATATCATCAGAAGGATTGACATTTAACCGAAGCGGAAGTCAGATAGCCCATATCATGCATGTGAAAACTGATAACTTCCTGTGCTATAATTATCGAAAGGTTTAATAGAGAGACGGTTACAACTAGAAAATATAATCAAATTACTAATATAATCTGACTAGCACAAACTCGCCTGTTTTCGTCATGAATACTAAAGGACAGTAGTTGTGAACGAAGCAATGACGAAAAAACTGCTCCGGGGTTCCACAAATCTTTGCCATGAATCCCCAGAATCTGGCTCCCGAAACCTCACTCCTGTGTGATATAAATTCATGGGTGAGATTTTGAAAGCTTATGAATTTTTCTTTCTAAGCAACTTCAATTGATGAGAAACTACCGGTAATCAATTTTATATATTCTACTTTTTACCAGGATATATAAAATATCCACACACATTTATTGAGATTTCGATGTTATAATCATAGCAACTATATTTCAAGCTTATCCAGAGAAACTTCGACTCCAATAATTCAATATAGTAAGGACCTTTGAGTAACAGGAAAATTCAGCACTATAGATAACTAACCTTGTACAATCGAAGCCTTGAATTATGCGGCGGGGATGAGAATTTGGCGGGTGGTTAACGGATCCGGTGATCTTTAGCCAGTCCCGGACGTACCTTGTATCGCCGAAAGGGACCTGACAAACCAAAATTGCTTTAACGCTGTTCAAAAATCATATCTTAAAACTTGCGATTCAATGCAAGAACTGTACCCCATTCTGCGCCATCCCGAAGGGTCCAGGGTTCATTCCTAAAAACAACACAGTCTTTGTCCCGCAGTACTTGCTGACATAGTAGGCATGAGGAGCGGATGCGTATTCCAGTGGATTATAGACATATGCGACTTTATCGCCAAAACTGAGAAACTGTAGCCGCATAAAAAAAATCAATGACATATTTAAATACCTAACCGAATCCACTATCATGGTGCGTTCGAGAGCACTGAGCAGTATAACAATTTATATAATATTTTTAGTTTCACAAAATTGTTACCTTCAGCTTAGCACAGAGCTTCGCTTCTATCCACAAAAACGCCTGTACTATTTGCGCAGTGAATGTCTCCTCGTCGCTGTCTGTCGCTGAAGAGCTTACGCTCGCTAAATCTGGTTGTTGCTGAATATCCAGTGCAACTTCCATGTGCTGCTGGTGATGATCGGCAAGAAACGAAACGGCGTTTTCATGAATGCTGATTGGTTGTACTTGATCAATCAATTCATGCTTGGGCTGGCAATAAGACAAAACTAAATGCTAGAAACAGATGTACACTGGCAGCTGAACATGCAAAAAATAAATTCATTACCGAGTCGCCCGGTTGAGGTAGAGAGAGTGCGTTGCTTTGAACGGCAAAATTCCTAGAGGCGGCCTGCGCCGCAGCAACAACGTCTAGGTCCGCAGCTGCGGCCGACTGTTGCGCCATTAACAGACTCTGAGCAGCATAAGACATCCCGTTATTATTACAATAAAGCATACGTGACGTTGCAGCGGTAGAGCCTAAAGAGAACGTTTCGAATCACTACAAAATATGAAAAGTTCATCGAAAAATATAGTCCATCCATAACATACCAATTAGTTTATATTCAGTTTTGATAGAAAAAAAAAAAAATTAACCATACTATACCATCAACTTATAGAGAGAAATTAGGTACAAGCTTTTTAAACAATGACCTGGAAATACGGCGGCTGCAACGTTTTGCCGATCTTTCCACCTGTCGTCCAAGTAATCTTGTACTACACCCGCCAGTGCCTGCTTGTTCATAGCTTGCTGAGAAGCGAGATGTGAAAATGAGGAAAGGTCGAACGTGCCTGGAACAGCGGGAATGTCACAGTCGTCTTGCTGCTGGCGTTTAGATGTTTGTCCGTAAAAATACCCATCCATTGTTGGTCACCATTGGGATAAGACACAACTAAAATTTTACAGGTCTCACAAAAAGTGCAGTTTAGAACATAAGCATTCTGATATGTACCAATGAATATTCCTAGTACAATAACATCTAAAAGTAAAATATCATGTATGTTACCAGGGCTATTAAGTATACGAATAAATTGTGAATTCAAGTCCAAACCTAATGGTGAGTTATACAAATTCTTTAGGAATGGGAAAAGGTATGATCTATTCCTGATTGCATCTCATTTATGAATAGGAAATTCTGGGTACCAAGGAAAGAAGATTTAGTTTCTATATTTCAAACAGATAATAACAAATAACAATGCTCCATCAACTGCTATCATCAAACCTTACCCAACTTGAAGTTCGGTGAAAAAAATACAAGAATATATGACTGCATTACCTACATTTACCTGCCTGCTATTTCCTAGGACTAAGATAATTAACGTAATATATTTTTAAAAACGAAGAAAAATACCGGCTAAAGAAAAAAAGGCGCCATGTTTTTTTGCAAGAAAGAATATAAAACTGCCTGGTTCAATTACCACAGCACTGAATTCCTCGATAACGTGAAGGTTCATTTGTTCGGAGTTCTATAACCACTAGAGAAGTAGTAATATCAGAACGAACAGCACAACCGCAGTCCGCGTCTTGTGATCTTAGGTTAATCGTAAGAAATAATCTTTACAAGTTGTTCCTGCTTTCGTTCCATGTGAATGTACTGTGAATACCTAATTTTCTGCAGTATTTAGAACTAACTTACAGAACTTCATTTATTTCATTGAACGTACAAAAAGAACGCTTACAAGTTACAATACATTATTATAAGCTTTAACGCAAAAATAGAAACTATCGTAATAATAGATTTGATGATAAAAAGGGCAAACTATTAAATGCAACAATCTCGAATCCCATGTCGAGTCTGAAGTCTTCAAGTGCAAGCCAAAGTCGAATCGTAAGTCCAATATCAACCGGCAAGTTAAGTCAAAATGGAATCACAAGTTTACATTCAGTCACAGTCAGGATTACCAATTTCATAATTGGCAGTCCTGATACTGTTTGTGTTTCTTTTCGCGAGTTCATCGGCCAAAACTATATTTCGTTAAGTATACGTACTCCTCAGGTGTACAAATCTGCTAATTTTTATCCTACGCATTTGAGGAACGAGGTGAGTCATAACGACTATTCATCTTGATTTGTGAATTAAACGCCGTATCATCGATAGAAGGTCTTGGCGAATCGTACCACGCAAGACGCTGATTTGATCCCATTTTGAAAGCTAAATCTCGTGGATTATCTAATAAAGAAGGATCAGCAGCTTTTAGGAGTCTTCGACGCATTTCTGACACGTCTTCAGAAGAAGAATAAGCGGGGATTATTGAGATATCTGGAAAAGATGGACGAGGTCTTAGATAGCTATCGTTATCTTGAATCGACGATTCAACGCTATGGCTGCAGTCGCTATCCAAGGAAATATAATCGTGTGCCTCCAATACATCTGGTAAAGATGCACGTTGCGGATACTTGGATGAGGTATGTTGTAAAGAATGCTGTGATGAGATTTGATGGTGTGATTGTGATTGCAAAAGGCGGTGTCGCGGGTTCGTCTTCACAGGGTGGTTACGGTGATCACTGTGGAGAGAACATGTTGAGTCGTTGTTCGACAGTTCGGATCGAGTAGTATTTTCAGAATTGTTTGGCAATTCGTTAGTTGCTCCGCATATATTTTCCGCAGAACCGTTGATTGAAGACGCTTCGCTGATAACATATTGTATGTTATTTTTATTCATAATATCTCCTTTACTGTTGTACTGTACGTCACATACACGAAAGTCAATTCCTGCCTCGTCATACATAGAAGGCGTCCGCGAATACATGGCTTTCTGCGACAGTTTTTGGAATTCGTTCGTTGATGAATAATTGTCCGGTGTCACGGTATCGTAAGACACTTGTTGCAGTGGGACTATTGCACCAGTATCGCCAATATCATCTATAGTTTCGTACATGTTATATGCTATAGGTACAGGTATACGATTCTTGTCGAGATATCCGGGAGGGGGCAGTGGAGGTCTTGTTCCCTTGCGCAAAAGTTCGTACGGATTCTGTACTGCAATTCGCGAAGTTGAAGATCTTTCCTGCGAGCACGACGCATGATTTTTACTTATAGTATCTTCCGGATGTCGAAATGTCGAGTTATCGGGTAAACTGTGGTTCAACATAGTAATGTTTTCATCCGTATCTGCAGGGAACACTCCGTATTTTGCTTCCAATCCCACAAGCCGTCTACGCGTAGATTCTCGTTGCATATTGGATATATGTTCCGATTTAATCGCAGTCAGAGTCCGCTCCTCTTTGGTCGGACCACTGTCTGTAGCAGTACGACTTGACACTACCCCTTTCACTACCCTATCGTACGTCATGTTGTTGATAGAGCCGACACTTCCTGTTCTAACAACGGGTGTGTGCAAATCCAACTGACCGACTCCTACGTTGTCAGATTTCTGTTGATTTAGATGCATAATTACTGTATTTGAAAATTATAACGAAAATATATTGTGTTCCTTACGTTTGAATTAGATGAACTAGCCCGAGCTTTCTTGAATGAACGCTGTTTGATGATACAGATTGTTAAAATGAGAGCAAGTATCACAAATCCAACACCACAAGCAAGCGCCACTATTTTTCCAATGTTTCCAAAATTTTCGTCGTCGTAATTCTCTAGCGGTATTCCAGTAGGTGGTTGTGCTGTTAAATTCTTATCACTGCTTGGACTGGTCCGTGTCGGTAAAACAGCACGTCGCGGTTCTATATTGACTAAGGAATTTAGTATTCAATACCCTATTTTTAATGTGCATACATGATGGGATAAATTTCCTAATACAGTATATGACCTAAATACAATAAGATAAAGGAATTATTACCTTCTTCTTTTACTTCTTCCCAAAACGTTAACATGAAGCCTGTACTCTTGTACGAAATGTTCAAGAAAGAAAGCGAAGATTCGAAACTGAATTTCATTTGCTTTGCTGCGGTTGAATTACATATTCGTTCCTGGCCTTGCGGTAATAAACTTTTACCGGAGCTTGGTATATTGCTGTCAAATTCTGAATTTAGCGAAAAGTTAGCATGGGCTTGATTAGGATACACGACACAAGTTTATCCCGTTGTCAGTTTCACCAACTTGTTTACATGAGCAAGTAATTAATACCGTATTTCTTGGAATATAAGGCGTATCTTATATTAATTTAGCCACAGTGGTTCTCAATCTCCTCGCAAAGTAAGCATTGTAATGTACTACATTATATATTTCATTACAACGGTACTCAAATATGCTATTCGTTATAAACCTCTACAGAGAAATTGGTTTGGCACCCACTTGTTTAATTTGTTTGAAAGATACTTGATGACTGACCTTTGACACTTAAAAATGCATTGGAACATTTTTTAGACCTCTTCATATCTATTTTTTCAAGCTGAATGTGAAGATCACCTCCGAATGTTGATTGAAGGGATATGAAGCAAATCGATCTCCTACGTTGGGTACGAATTATTTTCCTTTCACTCTCCGCAAGAAATTTTCCAGAGCATTCTGAAAAATTCAATAATTTAAGATTAAAACTCTGCTCTTACAGTAATACAAATTTAATACATGCTCTGTGACATACTATATCATTTTACCTCTACTGTATTATCATACCTGTTGTTACTGTGAATTTTAATTTTCCATCCTTATACTTATTACAATACAACACTCTCAGTTTGTTGATAGAGGAAAATGATATTTTTCTTTCCCGTCCTTTGCAGAATACGTACGAACGATGTGCCGTCGAGGTGTAGACAAAGATTTTCACCAGAGACAGTCTGGAAAGGTTAACAGGTAGATTTACATAGGATAGGAAGAAGTTGAATGAATCGAGAATGTCAATCTCCTATATGGGACAATTATAATTCACTAGAATCTCGCTATTCCGGAGTTATGCGAGGAGCCTGTTTCTACCAATTCACCATTCCTCCTAAACGTCATTTATCTAGTTCTGGACCCAAAGCAGCATGCAGGAAATGTATTTGTGTCTTTTTAGTATGGAATGGAGGCTAAATCATACTTGTAGGTTGTTGTTAGAACGCATCCTACGCATATAACGGGGGAATAGTGAGAGTGAGATGTTCCATTAGATGTTACACCGATCAAGTTAGTTACATTTATTCAGTTCACTCTTAGCCAAGTTACATCGCAAAGAATTACCACTCCGAGTCATTACAATACTACTATAAGGAACCGTTTTATGCAATACTATATTACAATATACATGCAAGCATACAAATTAAAATTTGAATGAATATATCTATATTATTTGGCAAATGAAAATTTGGTTTCGTAGGCGTATGCTAAATATAGAAGTGGCATGGTGATTCATTTGCACCAGTCACAAAGTACAGTTTTTATGCAACGTGCATTATTTCTATTGTTTAATAACATCACAAGGAAACGTCACATTGGTTGGAAGATTAGATTGACAAATTAACACAGCACAATCTCAACATACCTGGTGATATTTTGATTGCATTCGGGTCCCTCTAGTTGAAACTCATTAAATTCCAATGTTAACACGTCTCCGGAAGTAATGGACATAAAAATCCATTCACTTGAGGTTTCATTTTTGTCTACGGAGGATTCATCAGAAATCACTTTACTTTCTCGTGTTGCCAGCGGTTCGATGTACTCCTTGGCTATTGTGTCGCCGTTGCATTCGTCCAAAGCGCTAACCGGAGTTAAAATCCAGATTTTACTTTTCAATCGCTTGCTCCATAGTAGGAAGTTGAAAGGTTCATCACCAGCGCCTCTACATCCTGCGTTACGTGCTGTGTTTGAATCTCCTTCGTGATAATGAATAAATATTGCTTCGAATACATCGATGACATCCGTCATCAAAGACGAAAATATTAACGCAATAATAAAGACCTGCGTGGTCTTATGCAGCGAGGTAGAACTTCCCACTGTTTTACCTTTTCTAATGTTAACAATATTTTTCATTGCGGTATTCTGTTGCCTGTGGTGAATCGAATTTGATAATCAGATGCGATATAGGATAATCGTATAGGGTATATAGATGAAATAGATTCACTCAATATCAGAATACAGTATATACAGAAAATCTGTGCATGGTTAATTTCTTCTGTCGGATTCTCCGTTAACCTTGAATAACGATTGGGCGAGGTATATTGCTGACTTTGCTTAACACACCTAACCATTTGATTACAATCTCTTGCACTAGCGAAGAATTAAATATCGTTTCATGAAAATCGTCCACAACTTATGGCTTACAGTCAAGACACTCCCTTACAACAAAACTTACTACGAAAGTATGCATTGTCGATTCTCATTCATTCATTTATTTATACTGATGCTTTTTACAATTAGGAAAACATCCTTCAAAACTCACTAACTTCTACAGCGTTTCTATAGTTGTATTCTGAGCAAGCAGGCAGGACGAAATAAAAGATCAAACGAAGTATCATTTAGTCTACCTGGCGATAATGGATCCAGTCAGATAAACTAATATGACATCCAAGAAACGTCATCGTGATTCACACCAATGATTATTCCACATAGTTTACTCACTCAGAAATCTGATGAATTACAATTGCATCACGTAATACAGTTTTGTTATTGAAAGGCCTGACTCGAATCAGGAACCGATATGCTCAAATAATACACCATAACCAAAGGTATATTCAAACGCAGTACAGTATTTAAAATTTTAAATGAATTCGAATGACACCAGCAATATTATGATGCTATACTCTCTCCGTAGGAATTATTTGGAATATGCGAACAGCCCTAGCTAGGCTATGCTGATCAATCAAAACAATTCAAAATCCATGGGATATACGGGCCTAAACTGGTACAACTTTTATACTGGGATGCCTGTTATAAACTTATAGCATCTAATACAAAATCAGTAGTCAACTGTCGGTCATTGGATACTATTAAGTAATCTCCAGCGCAAAAAAACACGTTTCACTAATAAACGGAAGTGATGATGAAAGTACTAGATTAACCCATAGCCAAACAGGATGTATATTAACAGTGAGTTTGTTGTAGCTTTTTTAGAACTTGGAAAACGGGTTAAACAGAAAGAAACCTGCATAATCAGTGACGGTAGGCGTTAATATAATACAGTACGACATGTTATGAATTGATCCGAAGTATGATGTTGCTATGACGTTATTTTCCCTGTCAACTTCCTCAGTAGCAGTCACGTCTTATTTCGCGAGATCTCGTGAGTATATTTTAAACTAGTGTACAGTATCATCATACTGCTAACTGTATATAGAATTCCCTGTATGTTCACCGTGTTTACAGAACAATGATATCGAATCGAAAATCTTCTTTGCCTCTGTGTATTAAACGATTGTATTATATGGTCTTACTCACAACAATTTCCGTTCCACGCATAATTTATTACTGTATATAGAATAAGAGACTCTTTAAAAGCTTGTGATAACATATTGAATGAATATCAAAATAACCATAACCGTTCATTGCGTGTTTTCCAGGAGACTTCTTGGCGCTATTCGGGAATTTTAAAATTAGGTAATTCGAAAATACCGAGATCAGCGTTCTTATTCTTTCGAACCTTCTACTAAAAATACGCGGTGTTATCTTGTGACACACTGCAGTCAACAGCGCCACTAACATTGTTCATATAGACTTCGACGTGATATGATGCATCTTTACTGTGGTTGTTTCCGGCAAGAGAAAGTTTAACGCTATTATCTTCGTAGCACACGTAGTTTTCGCTTTTAGCATTTTGATTGGTCTCCAACAAACCCGCCTTTTCGTTATGTGCGACGCACCGTTGCTTGCCTTCTTGAAAACCGTTGTTTTTTTCATCGACAGGTATTCTATCTGAACTGCAACGACCCATATGATTTGCCTTTTGGGTAATGGTGGTTGACTGTGATCATTGTATTGAGATAAAAAGACATGTAAGATGACGCGCAAACTGAAATCTAACAGTCATAGCAGACTGATGCTGACACTCCTGGCACTCCGGAGGTCATCTTTATGAGATTGATTAACAGCCAGTTCAATATTACACATATTTAGAAATAAATCACGTCAGAATAGGTCAAGCAAAAAATTTTACCGATTCGGGTGATAAAAATCTCTTTTTAGATTCAGATGGCTCCCAAATAGAATTGTGGATTTTTAAATTCTTTTTTATTTACCTCCATTCCGACGATTCTTCTTCTTGTTGTTCTCTGAATCGGAACACGTCTAGTAAGCGCCTCTTTAATTCTGAAGAGCAACGAAAAAAAACGTTTATCGCATCTGTGCGGAGAGCCGAATTGAATCTCATTATACGCACGGTATAAAATATAACAAGGTTACCTTAGCCTGAATCCACTTCCCGAATAGGCGTAGAGAAACGGATTTAGGGCAGAATTAACGTATAAAAAGCACACGCTCGTCCAGCGAAAGATTAGAAGAATATCACCTTGCTGATGGTCCATGGCTGTTGAAAGGATTTCGGTGAAATATATTTAGGTATTTAAATGTTGTATAATAATTATAAAGCACTAAAGTTCTAATAAACACTACACCGTTATTTGAATTCTATTTTTTATACTCGACCACTAATAACTGTATACAACAATTTTCCACACTTATTTACATACAAAACATAACTTACATATCAGATGAAGTGCATCGAAGACGTAAACAGAGTTCAGAATGAAATTTGGTAAGAAGCAAAACAAAAACACCGTTGTTACGAGCAGGATGAGTCGCGTAATCTGTGAAGCATAAAAACATCTGGTGATATTGGAAGAGTAGGAAGCAACAGCTTGGAAATACTACTCAAACTTCGTGAAGTTTTGTTTAACAGAAGACACACTTCCCACCGTGAAGCAACATTTGCGGTCAAGCCTTGCTCAGTAATGTACAACACTTAACAGGGCTCATCATTACACTATGCATACAGTGTTTAAGTCCCATGTTTAAATCCCATATTACACACCCACCTATCAGTAAGGATAAATCATAGGTATTTATTAGTGATTTTATCAAATCTAATGCAGTTCTTAGTGTGAATTTTAAACTCAATTCATCGTATGTAGTAAAGAAATATTTGATATTCTTTTGGATAATAGAAGTCATATTTTTCCCAACTTAGTGCCAACAAGTTGAGTGAACGCTTGCATGAACGATATGTAACATGTTACTATTTTTTAGTCATTTTTGGATTAACATTCCAATGTTAATGTCTTCTCAGCCTTGAAACGTGAATATTAAAGTTCAGAATATTTACATATACATATATATATATATAATAATTCATAACATAGCTAAAGCAATATTGATGGAATAAGAAAAATAGATGAAAAAAAATACCCGATCTTCTTTCTTGTCCGCTGTAGAATGTTTAGAATCTCTGTGCTTCTTTGCGCTTCCGCCAGATTTCTTCGGTGCTGCTTTCCATATTTGTTTCTGAAATAAAACACTTTTTTTTGAGCCATTTACGCATGGAATAACACTCGATGATTGAGAGATAATTTTAATATACTCGTAATTCTACAAGGCCTGACTAATACCCTAGTTGATAATTCGATTCGGGCGCCACAAGGGACGTTATTTTCTTTTTAATAAAGTGTCTCATATGAGAGCAAATATATTTTTGTTCGTAATCATATAACCTGTTGTCGCTTAGCAGTCTGTTTGTCTGACAAAAAACATGCTAAAACAACCAATAACATAATGCTTATAAATTTTTCTCTCAAGCTAAATGAAATGGCAAACATACTAAGCAACGCAGACTAAAGGGCACGTACATAATATGAAAATTTCATTAATCCCATGTGACTAAAATGTAATCATTTATTCAGGTTACGACGTGAATTTTCTTCAACGACGTGAAAACTATATGAGATTTTAATCAACAATACGAAAACACCAGGATAGGAAAATACTTATACAGGAGAATGAGTTCGTTCCGGATCACTAGTTCATCGATTTTGAAAGAGTTAGTGAGTAAATAGCCTATCATGGTATGATTGCAGAGTTCATGTTGCGAAATAAAACGTGAAATGAGATTCTTCTATTTGCTCACATTATATAGAATAGGCTGTCCTATCATTAAATAGTCAAAATGGCTTTGGAATACTTTCTCTAATTTATTATCATGTCTTACATATATTTCAAGACCATGCCTGGGTCAAACTCATCTGTGGACAGTAACATATATAGAAATGTTTGCATTTTCTGATAATCAGTTTGTAGTCTGCTTCCTGATGTATTTATATATATATCTTTCATGTCACAGAGACGAGTAGCTTCACAGTGCGCAGGAATTATCAAATTTTAAAAGGTGAATTGTTTATAATGTGTTCACAAATCGTTCAGTAATTTGGTTATCAAATCAATACACTTTAAAAATGTCGTCGCAGCACTCAAGTTTCTGTATACCGCAGGTCGATCCTACGAATTTCCAGTGATCAACCGTAATTCGGCTAAGACCTAATTCAAAGCATATTCACAGTAAAAAGTACGTGGAAAATTAGCTATGTACAAATAACCAATAATCATTGCCAAGTCATTGGTGTAGTTTTTGCAGAAGTGTAAAATTTTTGTATGAAGTTTTTTTTTATACCACTAACTGTGGATCATTTATTATGACAATAAATTGGATTCTTTCAACATAGGAGCAGTCGTAGTGTGGGCCCTCGTGCGAGCCATGAAGCGTTAGCATTGTAATATAATATCAAATAGGGTATATTGAGTGGATTAAAAATTTATACCAGCTTCTAATGTTTCGTTCCAATAGGAAAGCGGATCTTATTATTAAGGAATACATTTCAGTTGAAGAAGAAGCTACTAGTACAACATTATATATAATATTGTATATTACATAACATGTTGTAAATTTGTCAAATAAAGTATTCCGAATGAGAGCTTAGGAATTTGTACCTTTGACCGACGTTTCCGAAGAAAGTGGATAATTGTTAGGTTGCAAATCACCATGACAACGAATGGAACCAAGAATGCAACCACAAAACGAAATACGGTATGCGCTGTCATGATACTCTGTGCAGGAAAGGTACCGATTCTGAAAAATTGGTTTATAAAATATACATAACTAAATTATAATGCGATTTGACATACAGCTCAACATTACGATCGATTAAGTAATTATGGAACGGAAAAACAAACAGAAAGTGACAATGGGGCTTAGATGATACAGAATAGATGAGATAAAATTGCTTAGACATCATATGCTATAATATATAGGCCTACAAGCCGCTATGAACGGAATAATTGGAATCATAATTTATTCATCAAAGGAATGCGTGAAAAAAGTGTTTCTAATGACTATGTGTCACTCGCTATGATAAGTAAATCAGGATTTTCCTAAAGTACGAAATTGTCCGAATTTTATTTTCACGGACATGGAAAAACATATTGCAACGCAACAACTTACGACTCGTAATGAAGTGAGCATCGAGCAGTTGGATGTACAGTGCTGTTATCCGAAGTGCTATAAAACAAAAATGGCGGCTGCGTATAAACTAGTGAATGTTGAAGAACAAATACCAAGCCTACATGTTCCCAATTTGATACCGTGCTTAAATTGGGTCTCTTACTACTAACACGATGATCTCAAACGGTGCTATGCACACTGTGTATATGTTGCAGTAAGATTATGAATCTAGGGATTTCGTGATTCTAGTGGATTGAGGATTGAGGGAACCTGGGATAGCTATGAGAGAGATTCACTTCTCTAACAGAACGTAACAGGTCGTGTGATGTATTGCCCATAATAAGCGGAAACCACATTTTGACAAAACAATGTCACAGCGCCTGTGTTTGTCAGTTTAGTTGTACAGTATACAAAAGAATATAGAAAATTTACGTAAATCTCGAAGGAATTCCGTTTGGCACTTAGTTTCGTACTTTCGTACAGAGGAAATGTAGTATCAGCAGAGGTCCACTTTTTTGCAATGGAATTGCATCATAGATTTTTCAGTTAAAATGTTAGTTATCGTGTGCTTGGTTTGCAGAAAAAAGCGGCCATACTTTTTAGGGAATATATTAATCAGAGCAGGGGTGCTCAACTTATAGTATAGGCTAAGCAAAAAACGATTTGTTAAAAAATTATCTAGGGAGCTAAGTAGCAGCTTAAGGTGAGAAATTAGTAGTTCCTTGAGCTTACCCATAGATAATACGCTAGTGGGTGTCTAACCAACATCAGAAAAACATGGTCAAAAATTTCAAAATGTTTACCGTAAATCAGCCGCGATCGACGCAGGAATCATGTACAGAACTGAAAATCCCCACAAGCAATAAATGATAATTTTCGCTCGACGCGTCGTGCGTACTCCTCGCATCTTCACAGCGAAAACGACGTTCTGTTAAAGTAAACGAAACCATAAAAGAGACGGCTGTGTTGATGATGGATTTGTGGATCTTAAAATTGCGATTAAGAAATCGATAATGATTTCGTATATAAGGCCGACAAAGGCAGAAAATTAGCTCAAGGTTTAGCTGGCAACGTGTATTGGCTTACCTGAAATCGATCAAAGCTCATCGCCGTTACGATGAGAACGCCAGCACAAAGAACCAAGTAATTAACACTGACGAAGAGCTTGCAACCGATTATGCCGAAGATCCAATTGTTTCTAAATTACCACAATGTAATCAATAAATAATAACGCAATTTACCATATTGTGTATATTTAGTGGCTTGCAACCTTTTCAACATTCTGTTGACTCTCTGTACTCCGGACAAAATTTGATGAATCAGACCGAGTGACAGGCACTTCCTATTTCCAATTTTATATCTCACCATACAATCACCGCAACCCTTTCTCAACCCACAATCCATCAAGGTAATTAAAAATTCATTCACGTTTTTTATAATGTATAAGAATTGTTCTTACACTATTATATTACCATGTAGCCGTTATGTTTACTGCTACATATTTTGGTTTGTTAACAATTGCTTCTCTCTTTTTTATTGCCTGAAATGAACCCAATGCAAGTACCGAAAATCAGATAAAATACGCGAAACAAAAATCCCCCCTAAATATCAAAATCGTCAAACAAAAATGAACGTCAATTATTGAGTAATTAGTCCACATAACTTCTAATTTGTTACGCTCATAAAGACGACATCTCATCTAACGTTGGCAAACAAGGTACTTCATGCTTAGTTCAGATGGATTTGAAAGCTTAAATGCTCTAAGAGTCTAATAAAGGCTATGCGGGCAACAGAAAAGGCTTAAAACACATTTTGTCATCCATTAGGACAATACATTCGTACTCTGAATAGAGAAATGATGCTTAATGAATATGTAACAATACTGTTCTTGCGCTTGGTTACAGATACTTTATATGGAAAAAGGAATACACGTGACCGAAAACTAATAAATACCTTAAAACATCATCGAAGTTTATTTGTGTTATTTAATTCCGTAAACAGGGCACGTGCTGAACTAACTAACTTGTACTGCATAATTCGACCAAATTAAATTCCCGAGCGTTTGTTAGAAAATGAATTTTATTCCAACAAATAATTTCTCATACATTATTAATTAATGTAACGCGGTTAAATGCAAAGTTAAATCTCGTCGCTCCATTATCACGAATTTTAATGGAAACCCCGCCTGGAAAGCGCCGGGCAATTACTCTGTTTGCGTTCGTAAATGTCACAGTCACTTAATCCTGTTTAGCTATCGATCGTCTAATATAAAGTCATGTCGTCTATATGTGAACTAATTTCGTCACATCTGAATCGAACGAGAGTCGAGAGTCAAAATACAACAACATGTCTTGCAAACGAAATGTTTGTAGCAGTACCTACCAACTGCCCACCGCCTATGCCCACTTCGACCTCAATTTCTGTGTTTGAAATACCGTCTGCTACAGTAATTTTCCGGGTAAATTACCCATTTTCAGCTTTCAAAATTATTCAAAATTCGGGGTGCGTATTATACAGGGAGATTAGGGCGTTTTAGAAAATTTTAGTTACGTGCCAGCAATGCGCGAGTCGCTCATGTCAATCCAGGGTGCGTCTTCAGACTCGTGTTCGATGGCTAGTAGGTGTGAGGGGAAGCCTGATTTAACAAGTGCCTTTGATCACACTGACTTGAGTTCTGACTCAAAATCGGGGTGTATATCATACATAGGTATAGAGCTTTTTCAGATTCCTGGACCTAATATTTCAGTTGCGTATGCTACATGAGTGCATATTGTATTCGGAGAATTACGGTATTCGAGAGCCTAGGTGTATATATTCTTGTTTAAATGAACTGACCTTGGTAGTATTCGTCATACAGCGTGGATTTAAATTCCAACAGAAACATTACGACTCTCCACTGACTAAAAGTAGTATTTTTTAACGAACACGAATAGATCCTTATAGATAACATAATGAACAATGCTTTTAGCGAATAATGAATAAGTTATTGCTTCACCTGGTTAGCATGTCTGTCGCCGAGAACGGAAGAGTGGCTACAAAGAAAAAGTCGCTGATTGCAAGGTTGAGGATGTACAAGTCTGTCACTGAATGATTTTTCACCACTTTTATCATGGTGTACAATATAATTCCGTTACCGGTAAGACCTGAATAAAAAATGGTTATGTTAAACAGAGTGATTAAAAATCCTCAACTGATCACATTGCTAACAGCCAATAGAATTCATATTGAGTGTTAAAGTAAGTCATACGGAAGACGTAGATATCCGCCTCTATGACAGCTGGGCCGTTAAATAACCACAGTAAATTGCAGCAATACTTCGTACTGAAGTGACTGGTTTACCCAGGGTTGAATAAATCTACGCAATTGATGAATTTTTGCTTATGTGAAAAATGGAGAATATATAAAATCAGGCACAAGGAAGTTTGAGATGAGAATTGATAATAATCAAATTCTACCAATAAGTCAATAAAGCCATCTAGTCAATAAAACGGAAAAATCTCTTTCAACTATTTTGGAAACCTATAAATTATTAAAAATAATAAGACTTGATTACTACAACAATTTCAATTAAAGGAGATTTATTCACCGCGTGAATTAGCGAGGTAGATTGTACTGTGGGGTATTCTCCAATAGTGTTTATTTCATGGGAACGCCTCTTGAAGTTAATCTCTGTAATATGATTATCTGACTTAAATTAGCAATTACTCACCAAAAAAACAGACAGCTATGTGGATAACAGCGATTGCAATTCGAACACCATTGATCACTTCCGAACGGTCTGAACCGGTTTCGTTTGAAATTTGCATTATCTGCGAATACATTGCAAAATCCTATCAGTTCCATATAAACACTCAGCTCCCTAAGGCTAAGAGACATCACAGTAATACAGTTTTTAGTTCCAGGACGGATTAAATCACATTGTCTGATCAAACTCTGCACTTTCTACGAGTTCCAGCTTGATTGCATCCTCTGTTCTTAAACTGAAATCAAAAATCGATAGCGCCAACAGATGAAATCGATGGCTATAATTGCGAGTTAAATCATAATTCAGCAGCGAATTCCACGTGAATGATATAACGCAAACCTGAATCAGTGCATTTGGTGGCCAGAAATGCATTAGAAATTTACATTTGCTATTTCACTTCATCGAAATATATTAAAACAGGCATGAAATATTCATCGGAAAATGAAAATCTTAGATCGGTTCATTATCGCCGCACACGCCCGACCTTCGACCCTTATAATTGACAATGACAAGGGCAAGTAAGCAAATTTTACAGTCATTGAACAGTGCAATATAATTAGAGGCTCTAATAGAATCGAAAATATCTTCTATGGGGGATTTTTGCATTCGATTTGTATAGATAGAAAGGTTGTTTCAATATTCAATCTCCAGTTTATTTTCACTGTTTTTTAGACGGATCATTTAAGCCCTTAATGGCAGGACATTCAAATCCCTCAGCAGCAAAGCAGAAATGATTGCTAGGGAAAACTGTAAAGTGAATTTGGTTGCGTATTATGCGTTTTACATTACCGCCCAACATAGAGGATGGTGCCATTGGAAGGTCTGCAAATACTTCTTCGATAGTTCTTTCAATACTATTATGCAAACCATAAGTGAAATTCTATAAATGTACTCGCTACTTGAAAACACCAAACGTGAGCACATCTCATCTTTTTCCTCGAAATTCATCTCTCTTCTCCCCTCGTTTCCCCATTTCATTGGAAAACAGTTGATAGAATAAAACCATAATTAGCCGAATTGTATCAATGCAGCGCTCCTTGAATCAAACTCATTACGTAACTGCAGTAGTTAGTTGTAGCGTAAATTGTTGTCAATATTTTAACAAAGTTAATTATTCATGAGACAATTCAAATTTGACTTGATGTGAATGGACAAGGTAATACACTAAAGGATGACCGAGCGCCAACCTTTAACATAAAACCGTAGCTGCTAACTCAAATTGCTGCGTAGTGTAAGGAAAATCAAACACAAACACCAAGTTCTTCTAAAGAAAATTACTCCTGAATTATTTAGATGGTGTGACTACGATGCAAATCAAATTATTTCCTGTAAATTTTGTAGGTGAATTAGCCAACTTCAGAGAATAAATTTAAAACAGATTAAACCTTCAAGACCCGACGAATAGAAAGTTTGTGGCTGATTAAACCTTCAAGACCCGACGAATTGAAAGTTTGTGGCGAATCAGCAGCAGTCCCTGTGGGAGTTAGTTCAAAAGTGTTTTTAACCCAATTCAATTTCCTTTTTTCGAAAGACATCATAGAAGACAGTGAAAAATACACGCTAATATTTAATACACTGAGATTGCTAGCAAATTCATTCAAAGATTCCTTTCAATAATCAAGGCATTTCAATTTAAGCCTAGATGATGAAAAATTAATCTCGGATTTTATCTCGGTAAATACGATCAGATAAATTTGCCGAATTGAATAAATAAATCTGTATTCCGTTTCCATTTAATTTGACGAATCCAAGACTGACAAAATCATCCATACCTCACTGGTGACATTATCGTTACTGCAACATGGAATGCTGTTGTTAGTCATATCTATCTCTCCGTTGGATCTTCTACAGTTTTGGTAATTTTTTATCACTTCTTGGTAGACACAAGATCAGGATTCCAGTCGCTTTTCTGTGTATGTTAGCCTCATGAGATTAACGAAGTCAGTTACAGTGTTCGTTAAGCTCGCTGCAAAACACAACTAAATTCTCTTCCTCGCTCTCTTCTTTTATGTACTCATCTGGAGAATAATAAATGAGACCCTTTTTCTCAACTGCTAGATAACAATGAGCAAACGTACGTTTGTGTAAAGTCATTAATGATACACACAGAAATGAAAATATTCAATCGATTTTTTTTTTCTCAAAACGCCATTTCTAAATTCTTTGTGCAAATGTGTACCACCGCTAAAGCAATCAGTAGGTAAATTTCTGATGACCTAAAAAGGTTTTACAGATTCTATAGTTACTGTCGAAACGAGAATGCTATCGGTGTTGTATTAGATTATACTCCGCTTCCGACAGGGGCGTACCGAGGCTGGAGCGAGGGAGGCAGGCGACCGCTCCGAGCAGCACTTTTTAAGAAGCGGGGAATTGGAAAATGTAAATTGACAACGCGTGGATTGGTTTGAAAATATGCAGACGAGCTAACGAATATATAGAAGAACTCCTGGAGTTCCGCGATATGTAGGTCTAATAAATTCAAATACATTATACCGGGGTAAGGTTATAGCACAACAATGAACAAAAATAGTTGTTAGCGTCAAATTACATATGAAAATGCCTGATATTGAGGTTGAACTACAAATTGAAGCAACACAGTTCAAAGAAAAAAACATTAGATAATTTACACTATCGACAATGACATAAACATAGACTCTATATGAGGCATATTCAGGCAAATACGGATTGAGTTTTTCTCTGGTCGAAATAAATTTCGAGATCCATCAAACTAATTTAATGGTAGTTAAGATACTGGCTCCTTACATTAGATCGGCCAAAAAAAAAACGGAACAAAAAATCCCTCTTAGTAAGAGAACTATCAGGGCCCCGTAATTACTAAGACCGGCCTTCGAGACCTCTATAGAATACGGTACACGACTGAGACCCTCCTGCGTCGACTCAGCCTTCCGAAAAGTATTAACAAACAAACAAACAAAAAATTTGATGTCATAACTTTCATGAGTTTCTTTCCGGTATAATACATAACACGAGATTTAATCTGAACGCGTGTAATTCGACGCAGATAATACACACAATGTCGCTCTTATGCATAATTAATACTTAGCGCCGGAGAAATAACAGCACATTTTCATATCGGATTGTGAAATAACTCTCCTCCTGCGGTTGTTTTTATTCGAAGAGCTATGACATAAAACTTCTGACGAGAGATGCGAAAATATGTCAGTATTCAAGTTACTTACAGACAATTGAAAGAAAGAATCGATATTCCAAAACCATATACAAATTCAGCAAGCAGTTCTCGATAGCTCTCTTGTCTATTACTGTATATAGAGGCCTCGTACTATTTCTACTTTATGGATAAGATGCGTGTGAGATAAAACGATATAAATACACTACCCAACTATGCTGCAACCCAACCTGGGAAACATGTACTTTCACGAGCAGCAGCGGGCTCAGGTGGAACGCTAGCGACATGCGGTCTTGGCGGTCTTGGGAGGAAAGACACTGACAAGGAACATAGTAAATTACACCAGGGATCCAACATGTGAGGAACGGTCTGCTACTATCCCTCTCGAGTATTTCTCACGAATTTTTAATGATGATATCACTAACAGATGGATACACCAATGGAAACGGGGAGGCAAAATACGTAAGAAGGATTGCAACGCAGACACCTCTTGCGACCAGTGTGGTAATATAACTAGAGAAGATTATCTTAAATCCACAACGTACCGATACATGCAGCCATCTAACTTTTTGGTCGACGTTTGCGATTCTGTGAACGATTATCGATATTTTCATAAAATAATATTCCAGAGATGAAAGTCACGGAGACGGAAGACAGAAATATAATGAGCACGTACATAGTCAGATACTGTCTAACTCTATGGGGGTTTAAAGAAATCCATTACACGAGTGATAGCTTGGAACAATGTAATGGATCACACAAACCATGTTTTGTTGGCTGATATGTCTTATCATATATAGTTCAATCCTCACTAAATAAGCTTGAGACCAGACAAAAATAAATTCCTGTTCTGTGCTGCGACACAATATAAAGATATCTCACGGTTGCGAATTCAAATTAACGTCCATCCTGTAACAGTATTTCATGGCGTACAAACCTTTCTTATCACATTAAACAAAAAATAATATCATTAAACAGTTGGTTATCTTATATGTATCTATATCAAATATATATGAATCTACTTATTTTTATAATAAAAAAAACCTCAGATAGTTACAGAGAGGATTACATGGTGACCAAGGTCATTACTATAGGTTACCCAGGGTTGCCATTGCACTATTTTGTATTTGGTTTGGCTGTGTTGGGATATGGAAACAGGTATGATTTATGGAGGTATCCTGCAATGGCTTCGTACAATGTTATACTAACATCTACGAAGACGATAATTCTGCCGAAAACGTTCTTCATAAGTACAATATTTATTTAAGATATCTATGCAAACTCTTACACGTGGCAACAAAGGAAGGGGATACCAGTTAAGTTGAAGTTTCATGCCTTTGCAGTGTTTGCGATAGAATTTATTTTCTGTAGATACGCCTTTACCGCGGTATATATATATTCACGGAATTCTACTGTACTTACTGCTGGAGAAATACTACTTATCAACAATGTAACACAGCTGAGATACTTCATATCTGGGGCCCAAGTCCAGTAAATCTTTTATGTACTTTAAGTATATCAATATAATTTGGTAGGGATTGTTGTTTTGCTGGCGAATTCCACATTTACAGTATTTATACGGGATTGATTAACAGATAGTGATTTTATGCAGCGTGGGTTTGGAATTGAACGAAAAGGCATCTCCTGGGAGTATATGTAAGATGGCAATGCAACCTTATGTTAACCCATATGTTATTCAGGTGACTTAAAACGCGATGTAGCAAATGGTTCCTACTTACCCTGAAAATCCACTAATTCTATGTATCGACAATTTTTGACTCTTTGGACGTATAAAGCCATAAAAATGCTACAGAAATCTGAGAACAGACACTGAGAACACTCTGCAAACACCATACCTATCGCATTTGCTTTTGTAATGACTAGCAGAATGCAAACAAGCTTTCTTGCTGACACACCTCAATACTTTTTCGAAACTTATGTTATATAACAAAGATAACAGCTGTAGATAACAGCTGTAGACAACGCTTAAATAAGAATGCTAGTTAGCAGACTACTTACTGGTACTAGTGCTTCCAAAGGACAGCTGGCTACGAAAAGGCTACCTGTTGGAAATAAATTACAGGTAATAATCGAACTTATAATAATTGCAATGATAAATCTGTTTTAGTTACTCAGAATGCAAACAAGCTTTCTCGCTGACACAGCTCAATACTTTTTCGAAACTCATGTCATATTACAAAGTAAACAGGTGTAGACAAAGCTTAACGAAGAATGCTGGTTAGCAGATTACTTACTGGTACTCGAGCCTCCAAAGGACTGTCGGCTACGAAAAGGCTACTTGTTGGAAATAAATTACAGGTAATAATCAAACTTATATTAATTGCAATGATAAATCTGTTTTAGTTACCGGTAATGTAGCAAAAAGATTTTATGTGCCAGGAACAATCAATCAGTGATTTCGAGGCCTTTAGATAGAGTTGTCAGATAATATTCGACTTATAATGATTGCAATGATAAATCTGTTTTAGTTCCTGTTTTAAAAAAGATTTTGTGTGCTAAAAACAATCATTCAGTGATTGCGAGGCCTTAAGATGGAGTTGACACTGGTACCACAGTATATAGACTTATAGAGTATACTTTGTCAGTAACGATGTTAAAAAGTTTAATGGTAATTTTCTCTTATAGATTGCGAATCGAAAGCTTTTATTTCAAACACAGGCAAAGGCAAACCAAATAATGGCAACATCCGAAGGTTTGAATATACTGTACATAAGAAACAGTACAATATTAACAATCAAATAGTTTTTGAATGGTGTTTATTTCATATTTGCAGCTGACAAACACTCAAACGCTAATAGCAGTGAAGATGATTTGTTAAAAGGTTCAAATAGTTTTGCTAGAAGACTATAGTATACAGATATGTTTGATGTTGCATTATCAATTTCTAATACAGAATTGTGCAACTTGGCTATAAACAGCATGAATGTTTCCGCCAAACGAGATCATCTGGTGGTTGATTTCAAAACACCAGATGAGCTTGGATCCATCATTGACTTCAACATAGATGGCAAAGCAAAAGATCACAATACTATCAAAGAGCTGTGTGAATCAGCCATTCAATACAGCTGCAAAACCGGTCAGTTTTGAGTAATAGTAGTATAATATATAATAGTAATTATAAACCAATTACTAATAGCTTCGAACGAAACATATCTTTAAAAAATTGAATATATTTGCAAACAAGTAAAAATCGTGCCTCGAGTGAGGATCGAACTCACGACCCCCCCATTATGAGACTCACGCGCTGCCTACTGCGCCATCGGGGCAACGAGAAAATACTTGACTAAATAACTACTGAATCTAAGAGCCATCGTGTGTGCTAAGGTATGATTTTTTTGCGCAGCTCATCCTCGATTCTTCAATCAACAATTCGGTGGAATAAGCAAATACAGCCTTGGAGCAGACGTTGTTGCCACTTCTATTAATGCTAATGCGTAAGGAATTGTTCGGTGATAAAAATATGCAGTCAGTACAGGAAGTCCCCATGATCGTCGGTCTAAGGAACAACAGCGCCTTGCTGTCTTCACAATTTTGAATCGTTTCGTTGGTATTTTTATACTTTACTGCAGAGGTGTGCAACCTTGTAGCCCCAAATTGGTTTAGACAGCGAGCCACATTTGCATTTCATATCGACTATCTACAAGTGACTGGCATACAAAAATCGATTTGGTTTTCTCGTAAATCAAATAATTCAACTTTTGGGACGCTTCGCTAATCATATAATATCATAACAGTGTCACTGAATTCCTGTTACAGGCCGTACTCTATTAAAAAATCCCAGCTTTCCGCGGGCTGCACAAATTCAGTTTGCAGTATGCATTTAGCCCGCGAGTCGCAGGGCGTACACCTTACCTTACCCAGGGACTTCCTCTACTCTACATTAATAGCTAAAAATAAATTTTGTTAACTGATGAATCACATATCGAACAAAAATTGAATCTAGACACACGTTCGAAATTGCACCTGTTTTTGTCATGGCGGAAAGGGCAGTGCTAGAAAAGGCACGGCAGATGTTCGGGTATGAAGGCGGCGAGGGAACCTTTTGCCCAGGTTAGTTCGGTTGATACTTAAAAGAAATAACGAGTAGGTCTACTCAACTCCTGTAGGAGAGTTTTGTATGCATTACTAAGCGAGTCGAAGTCCGTCTGGGGATGTAGCTCAGTGGTAGAGCGCACGCTTCGCATGTGTGAGGCCCCGGGTTCAATCCCCGGCATCTCCATTTTTTCACCATGAAGGATTGTTTATTTTCAAGGTGGCAGTTATTCCAGCATGCTCGCGATGAATCTCGCAAAGTATGAAAAATGTCCGGATGTGAAGAACAAAGGTCTTTTTGGCAACCCTCCATTAGTCTTGTTTGTTTCCGAACAAGGACACTATTCAGCACTCAAAAACGCAATGCTCTTGGGGTTAGGATCCGATAACTGTATCAAAGTTGCGTGCGACGACAAGGGTAAAATGATAACTTCGGAGTTGGAAAAAGAGATTCGGAAATCCGAGGAAAAAGTATTGCATGTTGCAATTTAACTCTTTCGTTACGTTAAATCTCTATTATCTAAGTTAACGTCTTCTTCAGGGTTCCATTCCCTTTTTTGTGATAGCAACTGCGGGTTCAACTGTCCTGGGTTCTTTCGACCATTTACATGAAGTCGCGAATGTATGCAAAAAGCACAATCTGTGGATGCACATAGACGTATGATTACCATTCACGAATGCAAATTTTATTGTACTTTCTACGCTGTGTAACAAAAAACAGTAAAACTTAAAAATTTATTTTGATGGACTAGGCGTGTTGGGGTGGCAGTGTTATGCTTTCCAATCGTCATAAACACCTTTGTGACGGTATCAGCAGGTAAGATTAGTGTAGCGTAGTCTTACTCCACTTTTGGAACCCCTGTTCAAACTTACCAACAATTTACCGTATTTAAAAGCACTGAATTTATACTTAGGGCTAATTCTATTGCATGGAATCCTCATAAAATGCTGATGATACCTCACCAATGCTCATTACTGTTGCTACGAGAAGAGGTAAGCAATACTTTAAATGATGATCATTTGAATAAATACGCATATTATTCCCCGATATGAATTATATTTATCTGTTACACGCAGGGTTTGTTAAAGAAATATAACACAACTTATGCGCCGTATCTCTTCCAACCGGAAAAACCGTACGACACCGATTACGACATAGGAAGCAAGCTGATTCAGTGCGGAAGACGGGTAGAGACTTAAACGATTTTACTGCGCTACTTTTCAATTACGACAGTAAAGCAAACACAGTTGAACGCTCGAGAGAGCACATGTCTGCAGTTAGACCGTTATTGACTCTGCAACTTTCGAAGCCCGGTTAGCTCAGTCGGTAGAGCGTTGGACTTTTAATCCAACGGCCAAGGGTTCAAGTCCCTTATCGGGCGGTTCTTTTTTTTCTACCTCGGCTACCTTCTTGGTTTACCTTTTTATACCATTTACGGTGAAGTCGTACGTGCAGAATCTATTGTTTTAGTCGATACTCTACAAATATGATACTAGAATTTATAATCCTAAAAAGAGTCTTACGATTTCGTTGACTTTAGCGTGAATCGTCGTTAAAACCTCAAAAGTACTGCCGTATTCCCACCGACTGTTCATCTAATACTATACACTCTGAATTTCGTCATGTTTTCTGCCTTGTATTGTACCCGAACACTTCTTCCCAGTATACTCAATCTCAATAGTCTGTTGCTCTAACTCGAAAAATAACGCGACAACCCGCAATGATTTCGCAACAATAATGTACGTGTATGAGCTAATTTACTATTTTTTCAATATGTTTCTGAGGTAATGTAATTATGAAAATGCAAAGTCTGTACCGTACCAAATCCTAGTCACAATCGGGTTACCGACGAGACCAGCTGGACTCGACTCTGCTATTAGCAGGTTCTTATTTCAGAGCCCGGTTAGCTCAGTCGGTAGAGCGTTGGACTTTTAATCCAACGGCCAAGGGTTCAAGTCCCTTATCGGGCGTTCTTTTTTTCTCTTCTATATTACGAAAATAATTTGTCATACACTTTTAAGGTGGATTCATTCAAATTATGGATAGCTTGGAAAGCTAATGGCGATTCTGGATTCGAAAAGCACGTAGATCTGGCTATTGACAACGCCAAATATTTTTTGCAACAGATAAAGAAAAGGGACGATTTCAGACTGGTAATTCCAGAGGTAATGCCTAACACCTCAGGACTGTACAAATTTCTTGCTATTCCACATCTAATATTGCTTCCTCTTTATAATTAGCCGGAATACACCAATGTTTCTTTCTGGTATATACCTCCCAGCCTTCGTAATCAAAAAGAAGACAAGTCTTTCTGGGAAAAGTTGCACTTAGTGGCACCTACCATTAAGAAAAGGTATTAACATCTCGTTACAAATAATACTATTAAGTCCAAGACACCCATAAATGCCTGTGATTTCTCTATTTGCCTCACCCTTTGACAAAGTCATTGGGGACCCATAATTTTAAAGTGTAAAGAACGAAAATAGCTTCAACTATTTAACTACTATAGATGCAGTTTAATGAAACGTAAAAAATCATACATTCAACAAATTTTAATATAAGCAATTCAAGTATACCCACAGTATCACAATCCCAATTCTACCAAGTTTTCTTAATCACTAAAATTCTAAAAAACATTAGTATTAGTATTAGAACTCAACTTTGTTGACTCGAGTTTATCTATGTGATACAGAATGCAGAAATCTGGAACGATGCTTATAGGATACCAGCCTCTTGGAAGTATAGTGAATTTTTTTCGCCTAGTTGTCGTTAACAGTGCAGTGACTCATGAAGATTTAGATTTTGTGCTGGATGAGATTGAGAGATTGGGGAAAGATTTGTAAAGTCTTTACCAAGCAACCGTATGCTACTAATTGAAATACTTGTTGCCCAAATGCTCTGTAATTATGTCTTGATGCATGGAAATACTTCGTTACTACTGCAATATTTGTAACTGGAGATAATAACAATAAATAATGATTTAAAAACATTTCCAGTCATTATTTTGTCAGTTACAGCCATGAGAATATGCTAAATGTTTTTTATATTCATCCATGTACATACAAGCTCAGACTGCAACAAAATCCCATTCTATATTACTAATTGACAAATTTTTCACTTCTTGCAACATTGCTTCGCTCATCTCTGATTCTTGTGTATCTAGAAATTAAAATAATGTTTTGAAATGATGAGAAAGATTGAAGATGGTATTATGTTTTTCCCGGTCATGCACCTTGGGCAACGTTTCCTAATGGGGTGAGTTCAGTAAAAATAGGTTGAAACACTTCAATATTGGACTGGTGTTTCAACTGTTTGAAGAATGGATGTTTCATCAAGTCCTTTGCCAATGGCCGAAATTCAGCTTCCTTTTCCAGGCATTCTTTTATAAGCTAATTAAAACAGATTATAAATGTCCTGAACAGAAAGATTACACTGAAAAAATTAATTATTTCAAATTATACACCTGGTGAAAAACGGATGAAAACAATCTAGAACAAGCTACTCTTGTCATGTTAGCTCTTGTGACCTCATGACTCATTGTTAAATTCTCATCTAAAAAAATAAATACAAATTATTAATCACATAGAATAAGGTAGCTTAACTAAAACTTACAGTTGTCCACTTCAACATTATCTGGTACCGTGCTTTTATCTAACAAAAATGGTATGGTTCCGCTGAGCTTCTCGAGAAGCATCTGTAATTCAGCAATAATAAGACAACAGCAGAGTTGTCGAACAAACAAATGAAACTAAAAATATAATGCATTACTTGTGTGCTTGGCATATCAATGAATGGAGCATGTCCGTTGGCTAATTCACATGCCGTTATTCCTAAACTATAAATATCTGATTTGCAGCCGTATCCTTGCATATTCTGATGAAATTTTAAAATTTTTTTTTATTATGACAGTATTATTAGAGTACAAAGTAAAGAGTGAACATTTGCAATTAGGGTTACAATAATCTCCTGCAAACTAGAAAAACACGAACAAATTAAACACTTCTAAGAGATAATTATATCACAAAATTCGTTTACTGATATTACATAGATCTGCAAGTACCTACAAATTTTCTACAGAACAAAATTAAATCATAGCTTTTCAAGTAATACAAAATCTTTATTCGTCACCTGCTGCAATATTTCTGGACTGAGCCAAGGAAGAAGTGAAGTATCGTGTTTAGGAAAATTGTGTACTTTTGACACTTGAACCCCGTTTCTTACAAGTTCTACCATATGTCGAAGACCACCGAGTTTCACTTCGCCTGTTTTCGATATCAATATGTGACTTCCCTTCAATCCTCTGGTAACATAACAGAGAAGAGAAATTGACTATCAAGGATAACCACAAAGCACTTGTCAAGTGATTACCTGTGTACGTAATGCATACTGTGTATATATGTCAATGCCTTCAGTACGTCACGCAAAATAGCAGCTATCGCTGTTTCTGGTAAACCGTACTTGAAGTGAGCAAGCATAATGTCAGCACAGGAACCTAATTAGACTCAGATATTATGAAAGAATAGCAATAACATTGTCATAAATCTTGTATGTGTGATATATCTAACATAAGCAGTTTAACTCAACTAATTTTTTGAATTCTAACCATATTCCATCAAAGGTGCAGTGACATAGAGCTTGCTCTGCTGCATGCAACTTGAACGAAACGTCAGTATGTTTGCATGATTCATGATCCGGGAAATACAAAGTTCATGCTTGGTCAAATAATGATAAAAATTTAGTGCCTTACACTCATGGTTTATAATAAACTACTTTCTGAAAGTAGATCTTCAGGTTACTATAATACCTGAAGAAGCTCAAGCATGTCAGTAGAACAGGAATCCACATCTGTACACCTTAATGCAAGTAGCTGGTTTTTTGGTACAAAAACACCGGAGTGAATGTTAGTGTTAGTCAAATCACTTCTACCTGGGAAGGTACAACAGAGAAAAGAAACATAAGACAGCTAGAACATGACATTCATCTCAATCCCCATATTTGATGAATAAATGTATTGTACTAACCTAACAATGCTAGTATCTTGAAGTCCTTTGGATCTTGCATTGCAGTCTGTAATTGTTATTTAAATTCCTAGACTTCAATAGAATGAAAACTAATTATTGTGATAGATAACTGATTGATCTTTCAATGCTAGAAATAACCTGTAATTGCAGCTCATTCTGAGACTATTTATTCCAATACCTAGACTGTTAATACAACCTACGTCTATCTCTCGCCTCCACTCATCCCGCAACAATGACATCAGAGAGTTGATCACGAGAAAAACAATCGCAACATTCCATGACGTCAGTCGTCAGAAATGAGTTCATAAGGCAACATGTTCAGAACTATCGAGCGAACGAAGCAGAAATCGCGATTTTTAGGTATTCAGCAACGCAAAGTTCAAATGAAAATTAGTTTAAAACTATAGGCTATCTAGTCTAGTTGACTATGTCGCGTTACTTGCGCAATATCTGTGTAATATTAGCGGCTCTTTGAGTGCCTTGTTTCGTAATGGTGAGATCAGAACACAACGGTCTGGCCAAAAATGGCGTCACTTATTCTCTCTTTTGTGAAGAGCAGTGTGAAAAAATGAACTGCGCAGCTGCATGACGTCACAAAAGATGTAACTAACACACAGTTTATTTTGATCGGACCGGCATGGGTTGTTTTGACGTCGATTGCTTATTGCGTGTTAGCGCACAGAACAGTTTTGCTCTCTTTAATTTTCGTTTACCCTTGTGCAATTGCGTAAGCTGACGTTGTAAATATGCCTTTAGGGTACGGTTATGGAATATTACGTAGCCGAAGAGGTTACCTACGTCAGAGTAAAGTCAAATTATATCGCGGTTTTAGACTTCGTAATTGTGAATTCGGTTAACTTGGCCGTGGTGATTTCTAATATCTAATAAAGTATACTATTACTACTAGTTTCACCAGTGATGTATTTTCTGATGTCATATTAAGGAAGGCTGTGAAGAGGAGTAATTAAAGAGTGGGTATTGTATAAATTAGATACAGTTTGTAGGTTGAAAAGAATGTGTGACATTTTTTTCTAAATATACTGTTGCTAATGCTGTTTTATCTTGACTACAGCTTCATAAAATATTATTTGAGGCTGTATACCTATGTACATGCCTTGACATGATCGTGATGGAGTCTTCTCTTTCCAATGTCTCTGGTGCTACAATGGCCGCTGAGGTGATCAACTACCGGACCAAACAGATCGGTATGTCACCATAGTTTTGAAAGTATAGTACAGAACTTCATAAATATACTCATGATTTTTGCTGATAGGCGAGAACACTCTGGTGTTGAAAGAAAGCGCAGAAAAAAATTCTGCGTACATGGCAAACATGGTCCTCCCTGAAATAGTACAGTCATCCAGGGCGTATCCTCTCGGACCAGACTGTGTCATTACACACACAGAATGCAAGGATCCTTCACTTATGTAATTATTTACTATTTACCATGATGTTGATTATTTGAACTATAACTGTGTCTGAAAATTGTTACAATGTTGTTTAGGACCAATATGGATTTGTACTGGTACATCTCATTAGAGAAAGGATGCGTGGAATGTAAAATAAAACACGACGAAATAACCAATTCAAGTTAGTAGTTACACAGAAAATAGATCAAGGATAGGAGTAACTAGTTAAGAATGTAATACA
Source organism: Halocynthia aurantium (assembly GCA_013436065.1). Classification (NCBI taxonomy): domain Eukaryota; kingdom Metazoa; phylum Chordata; class Ascidiacea; order Stolidobranchia; family Pyuridae; genus Halocynthia; species Halocynthia aurantium. The sequence goes on along the minus strand of QXVX01001984.1, from coordinate 95,801 downwards.
GTATAGGTGTTCCTACTTCTTTCTCATTTCTTTCCTCACTTTTATATAAGTAATGAATATTCCGGGAATCTCTGACGAATCTTTTTATCAACTTGGTTCAAGTATTGGCCCACCTTGTCCTTGTCCCATACATATGTTAAAAAATAAAAATTCAATCACTCAATCTTATGCCGAAATAAATTCCCCTCTGTGTCTAGTCTTAATATATTTGCTGTAATGAAATTTCCTATAAAAGCGAATTGTGGGAGGAGCTTTGGATGCTGTTGATATTCCAGTCCTGTTATTGATCTTCAGGGAACTCAAATTACGGAATCTGCAACCAGTGAGAAGAATATAAACACTTTCATTAATATGTCATACATTTGTATATTCTATAGGCTACTGTATATATTCTTATTAGCTTAAAAACCAAACATACAAATAGTGGAGTTTTTGCCTCAAGCTAACATAAACTAACTTTTCCTGCAGCCACAACAACCGACCCTCGGTGCATAATTACTCGAAAACCACGTAGGTTTGAGGCTTATTGCTGCACATTTTGTCGATCTAACTTTGTCACTGTCGTTCAAGCCCTCTTGCACATGAAAGCATTCCACAGGTTGAAGTCTGCCATAAATAAGTTATTAGTAGTAAATAAGTAAATAAGCTTAGGTAAATAAGTTAGATAACAACCTGGTAACTTGATTACACAGACAAAAGATGAAAATTTTCATCCAAGACCAAAATGTTTTTCACGACATTGAAAAAGCCATGGAGGTGCCTCCTGTCCCACTGCCGTGGTACGCGGCAAAAAAGGTATTAAGGCTGTTACTCACTTTCAACTGTAAACTCATTTGTCACCGAATGCATATGAATGCATATATTTGTAGTTGTATATTCGTCTTATTTCCAATCTTTCTTTTTTTATTGAGATCTTTTCTCCTATCCCTAACGCATCACAGACCAGAAATTCCTCAGAATATGAGTCGATTTCCATAATGCCGTCAACAGGTGACAGCACTGAACAAACTGTTACTAGTACTGGTAATCTCTGATTTCTACTACATGACATTGCTTTGACGCAGCACATTGCTGACATATCTCTTTCTGTTTTCGCAGGCGAAAACAACCCGGTTACTAACTTATTACAAGCAATTGTCAAGGAATATGGCAAGCAAGTGCACACCGCTCTCTTTGGCAAAGATTTCTGTGATGTTAAAGTTCAATTTGAGGACAAGTCTGTTGTTATAGCACAACTTCCTGAAATGATTAGCCAGGATGCTTCAATGGTAGAAGGTAATTCCGTCAATACCATACACAAGTTTGAGGAAAATTATGTTGCCATTTCCGGTATTTTCTAGCAAACGAAGATATCAAAGAAAAATTGGAATTCCGTGTAGAAAGACTCATAGAAGAAAACGGCATCGAGACATGTATTGTCACAGTTAATCAACCTGCTTTGGCACGTCATTTGATTGTTTCGGCACTGAAGCAAGGAGTCAGTGAGAATTCTGGTGAAGCTATTGCAACGTTGGATAAAAGTGAGGAAGATCAAGTTATTGAGAAAGGTAATTAAGATCGGGGGAATTATGGAATAAGGCAGTAATTCAGATAAGAAACCTATTTCTTGTTACAGAAGCAAATCAAAAATCTGCCAATGATATTCTTCCTAGCAAAGAGACATTTGCACGGAACATCGAAGGTAAAAGCTTAAATATTTTGATCCCACCTAAAATTTATACGGGAAAATATTCTCTCTCTCTCATACTACTAGTTGTTTGCAAGAATATTTCACGTACCTAAACCTGAGTGTGACATCAGATTATAACACTGTGATCATACAGAAAATATTCCAACATCTCAAGTAAAGCTAGACAGCAGAGGAAGGCCAAGCAAAACCGTCCGATTCACCATGGGAAGTCCTGACGATGATGAAGATGACAACAGCAGTGTCGGAGAAAAAAGCGGTTCGTTGCTACCCGCATACTGTTGATATATTCCTCGACATTTTCTTTTTAAGCATGTTAACTTTTCCTCAATAGGTTGGTCAGAACAAGAAGATAATAAGGAAACTGGATCGGAACAATTGTCAGGTAGTAAGGATGATTTTTCTTCTCATAATCAACTGTTATTTATCCAATTGCCCCTCAACTGTTTTACAGATGAATTCAAAAAAACAAAAGAAGATGAAGGTAGCATACCATAGCCATCAAAATCAATCAACCAATATTTGTATTTGATCTAATATTTCCTTTTTTCACCAGGTTTGCAGGGGGTTGTCAACCAACTCATATCAACGGCTTCAAATTGCAAGTAGGCCGATTCAATATTTCATGATGACTTCTCTTTCATTGCTCAAAGTCATCTGCTTCTATTAAAAAAAAGGACAGTTCGTTCTATCCTAATCTTAACTTCTATGTTACAGCCTCATTCCAGTCGATCCTACATCACCCGTTTCCACCGCTTCATCAATGCCCTTGCCAAATGTCCGCGAAGAAATTCTCGTGACCGCAGCCATGCATGCTAGATCACTGCCAAAAAATCTCTCTAGTCCCAATTTAGTTATGATATCGCAAGCAAATTCTGCCATTAGGAAGTCACTAATACCTTCTTCCCTTACATCAGTTTCTGGAATGAGTCGAGCTCAGGTACAACCACCAAATATTGAAACAAACTCTGCTCAATGTCATGAGAGTGTTTCCTAAACTGTTGTAATTTTTGGCATTCAGTCTTGGGCTGGAAAAGCGAGCACCGATACATCTCAGAAATTTACACTGTCCACGTATCCCCGGTCTACCTCACCCAGTTTCGACCATTTGCAAAGGGCAGATCAACGAAAATTTATCACTGGTGGCCGAGCATTTACGTACGCTGAAAAAATCAGGCTCATGAAAATGCTGAACGATCAGGACAGCGCTATCACCGAGAAACATATTCGCAGAGGTGCGTACCACAGCTCACACTCGTAGGATTCATGGGCATTTTACTATGTAATAGATTCTCTTAGGTTTAGTGGCAGAAACATCCCTTAATATGACCAACACATCATCATCAACAACGATGGTTACTTCAAACATGCCGGAGAAATCCAGAAGTTCTTCATCATCAAGTAGCCTGTCGAGTGGTGGTGATAGGTAAACACGATGAGTAAATCAAGATTGCCAACAAACTTAATACTTAAATTAAGGTACTTAAATTCTTCTATTCAGTGTAAAAGTTGTCAATCCTGAACAAAGCATCCAGACAGCATTCAAGGATGGTGCTAGCAGTGTGACGATAGGTGTCAAAAGAAAGAAAAATGAATGGATGACTGAAGGCAGGAAGAAAAGGAAAAGTAAATATGATGTTCCACAATTTGTTCAAACTGGTAATTCAAAGTTTGTTGTTAATGTTAAGTCATATCATTAAGTGAAAACCAATTATTGAGTTTGCCCTTTGCTTAATGTTTAGAAAGCAAGACTTCGTTGTCTAAAGAGATCAAAAAAATGACTTCGGACAGCTCCGCATCTGACAATGACGAAAAAGAGACAAATGAAAATGAACGAATAGAAGAAGGGGATAATCCTCCAACGTTGCTAAATGTCATGAGGTCTGCGTACCCGGCCTTTCTAGCTTCGCATAGCGGCATCTTTTCTGGTCCAACCAGCTCTCACATTCCAACTGGATACCCCGCCATGCTGTCTTCAGAATATTATGGATCCGGTGAATGGGCGAACGCTGCCATGCAGACATTACGGAGTCTGCAGTCAACCATGGAGCTTCAAGCAGTAGTCGCTGCTGCTGCGAACGTAAGTCAATGATGTTTGAATAATACAATCAATATTCAGTTTATTGTAGGATAAATATATCTGCAGTCTGGTGGAGATTCAAGTTTACAGTCAAGAAAGCTGGATAAAGTGAAAAACGAATCTGCTGAGAGCCGACAGACCTCTAATAACAGCGTGACTGATGAACTTGAAAACCCCGTGTTCGACGAAACGGAAGAAGACTTTTTAACAGCAGGCGACTCGACAGAAACGCAGTCTCATTCGGAAGATACTATATTGACTTTGGCTAATCAGATCACGAATGAGAAAAGCAAACTGCTAGTGTCGCAAAATTCTCAGCGTTTTCGATCACTCTCACCAGTTTCAAGTCACCGAGTTCGAGCGGACTCCCATAATTCCAAATCTTTAAGGTCGGACAAAATAAAGGATCCGAAAGAAAAACTAAAAAAGTTGGAAATCCGTTCAGCATCCGATTCTAATTTGAAGAAAAGGTTTGGATTTTTAGTTTCTTTGATATATGGTAAGTGAAAATTGCCAACTGATAATTTTAGGTCCATAGTGTCCGCAGTGGGGAGCAGCTCTGGCATAGCTCAGAAAGGCGATTTCCTAGAATTTCTTCAAAATCTAACTGAGGAATCTCTTCTCGATGATGATGTATTGTTGTTAAAGTTCCATAAAAAAGGCTCATTGATTGAAGACCAAAGCAACAATGTAGGTTCCAATATGTCTTCTGACTTTCTTCCGCAATAACCCTTACTACTCCTTTGTTATTGTATCTCAGATGGATATGCCACAGATATTTCAGAACAGCGTCGAGACATGCATGAAGGTAAAATACATCGAAAAAATAAGTATTTGTAGAGTCTGTGGATATCAAATCACTTTGTCTGATGAATCCCATTCTGGTATCATGAAATCTCATGTGATGGAACATTCACTGAAAGAGCTGTTACAAACCGGATGCAACGGCCGGCAGTTTATGTAGAACAAGAACTGATGGAATTACTGTATAATCATGGAAAATTATGGGCTCTATACAAAAAAATCTAAGCAAAAACAGCTAATGTGGAATTAGCAACAACAAAAATCGTACAGTTGGAACTGATAAAGCATAAAATATAGCTGAGCTTTTTTTGTTCTATTCACATTAGCTGTTTTTGTTTATTCATGTCCTGTCCAATTTATTTGTACCAAACTCGTTCCAGACTACGAAGCACAAAAGGAATATTAACTTGTGCATTCGTTATGTAGTTCTTCCTGGTAAATAAAGAATATATTACATTTATGAACCTGAAATAGAGGACTCTTATTCTGACTCATCAGGTAGAGTAATATCCCTTTCAGACAACTATTCTTTAATTAAAATTAGCAACTTAATAAACTGAAAAACAGAAATTAGAAAGATAAGTGCTTTCAAACCACAGAAATATGACAACCTTGCTTGGCATGCGAGTATCAACGGTATAGTGGAAAATGTGTGTGAAAGGTCAAATTCATCTGGTTTTGGAAATTTCCTCGATTCCATCCAGGAATTCTTACTTTTTCCATCTACAAGTTGTCATGGAAGAATGCCTCTTACTTCTGCGACTTGGTCTGCTGGACGTAGGGACGATTGCAACTCACTGTTGTTGATTCTAGCTTGCTGCTTGCTTTTGAAACCTAAAATATTTTAGTTATGATCAACGTGCTCTGTTCATTCATTGGCCAGTTATTCATGATAGATTTGGAGAGCAACCAAAGAAACGTTTATAATTTAGAATGTCATTGTATAAGAAGATGAAGCTTCTAACCGTAACACAAAGGACTGCTTTGCCCTGAATTCAGTGTAAAGTTATGACTACAGTGCAGTCACTGCAGTCATATGTAATGTCATATGTCACTGCACTAATATGGAATTGACAGAATGCAAACCTTGAGATTTCACCTCCCCTCTAAAGACCCTGCAGACACGTCTCTTGGTAATGATTCTCGGACAACATCGTTATCATTACCGCTACTTTCACAGGTCCAACTCATCCCTCCCGCCGATGCAGACTGATAATTTTCTTGTGTTAGGTTATCCATATCTGATGAAAATCTTCGTCTAAAGGTAATAGGTTTATTGGCAACGAGCATTTAGAATAAGAACAGCAACAGTGAAGATAGACTTACGACCGTAAGCTGGCCGACGCAGGTGAAGCATTATTACAACCGACATTGAACGATCCTTTGTCAGACCTTAAAAGCTCATTCTCGTTTGTTAACCTGCAAAAGACAAAAACATTGCTTGTGTTGATATAAATTTCAAAAAATTTACTTGCTATACATATGCCGAGTTATTAAAATCTATACTAAATACGACTAGCCGATGCCATATTATTGTAAAAGTCGGACATGCTTATAACTACTTGATATTCTTTTTACTAGCTAGAACAAGATGTTGAAAGTGTCAAAGGAACAATCACCCCCTTACATTGAATGATTGCACTGACCTCAAGCAATTCAGCGAAGTTCAATAATGCTCTATATCCCTACATTTTTCATTCTAATAATTAACAGAACACTTCCAATAGTTACCTAACGTTCTCAGCTTTCAAACTTTCCATTTTACGTTCAACCACCCGGATCTTCTTTTCATGCGATTGACGTGTGGCTTTCTCCGCAGCCAACTGATCCTGCAACAAGTTCCATTAATTAGCGGTTTTTTCATCGCAATTTTTTACTTATTGTTTTTTTTAAAAAGAATGAAAAATACCTGCAAGATGCTCAATTTTCTCTCGAGGTCCATGTGCTCGGACATGAGCTCATCTCTTGTCATGGTCTGTAAACTCTCTTCATGGACCCTTTCGTAAGTCTCGCTAAAATCCTGATAACAATACCATGTACATTATGCTTTTTAAAGCTGTCAGCTTGACCTTTATACATATGCTACGAGAATTATAATAAATACCAAATTACTGAATATAACAGATATTGAACTATTCCTCGTAGTAATCAAGCCAAAGAAAATGATATGTTTACTTGCGAAATGAACTCTGGCACCATATGAGGAGAATCTGTATAGTTTTCCATTGTTCCTTCCACCTCGTCCACAACGGTAGAGTTATTTTTTGCGTTGTTATTCCCGTTGACATCTCCTCTATCATATCCATCAGTTCTCTCAGGATCTCCGTCACTGCAAGACTCGCCTTCATCCGAACCTGTAGCAGAGACGTTCAGGGCATCCCTGTAACCTTAATAATGTAAGCGGTAAATTGATCGCACAACACAGACATACATGAGAAATAACAACACTTGTTAGCGTACGACCACGTACCTGATGAAGGGTCGAATGTATCACTGTCAAAAGGATCATGTTCCTCCATTAAAAATTGCGTTGTGTTGTATGGTGCAACTGGTCTCCCTGAGAAAAAAAATTCATTTAATCTAATGCAGTTGAAATTGCTGGGCTTTAATAATCATTTTGTATAAATTTCACCTTTCCCAAGCATTTCAGCACGATTTCTGTTAGCTCTCTGTTTTTCCTTCTCCTCCAAAGCCTTGCGCTCCTGAAGATAAATTTTACAATGGAATGAACCAGAGTGAGAACAGGAGTTGTAAGCTAAGCTCATTCGCATATACCTCCCATGACATTTTTGAGTAAGGCTTCCACTTTCTTTTCTTTTTCGACGGCTTACGTCGATGAGCTTTTTTGTGCTGGTGGTTGGTGTTCGATTGGACGGGAGGGCTAGCTTTGACTACAGCTGCTTTCTTAGCTGCAAAGGCAAAACAAATTTATCACAAAGATACAAAACACTACCATACACTGGATCATATTTTTTATTTGGTAACAGTATCTAAAAATGAAGTACCAGGTGATAAATCACGCTGATAGGTACTTTGCATATAAGACTCAAATTTTAGCAAAATACACTTATGTTTAAAAATCGATACCACATTATGGGAGCCCATTATTCCCATACCTAAAACATCAACAAAACGATTGTCAAAAATGAGTCAGAAAATATAAGAATAATAGAAATTTAAATTAAGTACCTGTTGAATGGCTAGCTAATTCAGTCCCTGACGTTTCACAGTCTCCGTCCATACTTGAATGGTCAACGGGCAATACTCTTGTGGCCATTATTCCTTTCGCAGCAATTGCTATATTCATAGAGTTTCTATTGCCCAAATACAAAACACATGCGATTCATTTATAGAAGAAAACACATACACTATTACTTAAGGTCGCCGACGAGAGAATGCCGGAGGCAGCCTTATGTACTACACATACAAACGGAAAAACAAATAAAACAATTTTGCCTGTGAGTAATTTACCCCTTTTGACTTGATTATACTCAAATAGCCTTCTAATCGCTTGGATGAAGCGATTTTGGTTTAAATGCTCCTATTTTACAACCTCCTACACCAGCATAAAGTCTTTGTAAGCTATAGAAACGTCTAAGTAAACTTTTATGTTGTCAAACATTTTTTGTTGAACCGTTTTCTATGCAACCTCAATAGGTACAATTAAGAATATATAAATGTAATAGGGTCGAAATACCTTACTGTAACTACTCAAACATTTCTAATGCGCCATATTAGTTAAGAAAGAGCAAAATAAAACATGAAAAACAACACAAAACCACTTGCAGAAAGACATCAATACTACATGACGACATGCAGCCAACTCTACTACGCGATGCATCGCATATTGCTCTCTATATAGCTCCAGTGTGCGAGACTTTACAAAAAAAAGGGACACACTCGGCTAACTTCTCTCCTTTTCAAGTTGCAGAGACCCCCGAAAGCACTTCCAAAGGAAACAAAATATGCACGACGAGCACATCGTTAAAACTATAAGAAACTGAAAGCTGTGAATGTACAATTACCCCCCATAAACGACTATACGAGGGTTCGGGTATGTATTTCGCAGACGCCTGGTTGGGAAATTCTCACTACACGCGAGGCGCTGTTTTGTACTCTCACGCACGTGGTGCCGTACATTGATTGCAGCATAGTGGGGAGTATCAGCGAATGTCTTTCATTTTTCTCCTCTTCGACAGCTGCTTTTTGAAAAGCCGCTTGCAATTATTGTACGTGTGCAACTGCAGCGTGTATCCCATGCACATCTAGGGCAGAATCGAGCAGCCGATTTTTGAAGAAATGTAGGGAACAGTACATACACAGCACACCGTCGAACTTTAAACTTTTCCTTTCGTGATAAAAAGTATCTTAATCATTATTTATTGTAGAACTAAAGCCTTATCTCATCTATATACAACACAAACTTCACAACCTGCTTTATGTACAAATTTTTATTTAAAAAACTTCTGTGAACAGAAATTACCAGGGAATCGTTGTTCAAGTAAAAATCGTTATCACACACAGACAATGAGAACCAAAAATAAAATCATAGAAATGTTTTAAAAGTGGCCTGCAGGTTTCCATACCCATCACACTGATCAGAAGTCGAAATTTTATTCCAGATAAGTTCTAGTTTACTTTCAGAGATACGGCTATACAAAACTTATTTTTAATTTATATACACTGAATTTCTACTACAAGGCAAAAACATGATTGAGGGTTTGAATTGTATGTGTGCATAACCTTGAAATAAACAGTTGATCCTGCAGTATTGAATTACTTTTTCTTCTTCTGTGGACTAGGTGATCCGGATGATTTTTCGGAACCGGAATCAGAATCTGAGCCTGAATCCGAATCTCCAGAGGATGATGAAGATGAAGAAGAGGAATCTGTGGAATCTTCTTTCTGACGACGTTTAGGAGCTATGGGCGAATTCTTTCTTCTCTGAGCATCTGATTTACCTCTGCCATCACTGCGTTCTCGCATCCTATTGCAGTGTAAAATATATTTCAATCCCTAAATCTAAACTTGGAAATATTTTTCCAAAACTAGACATGTTGTTGAAGCTTCTAGAAAAAAATGGGAGATGTTCTAACTCTGCACTATCTAACCTGCCAGGTGATCTGGATCTATCAGGTCTTCTGTCCCCTGTGCTATCACGACGGTTTCTGTTTCCATCTCTTCTCTCTGGAGTCCGTCCTTCTCGCCCTGCCGGTCTGCTACCTCGGATTGCTGCCACATTTTTACTTCTGTTTTTCGCCTCTTCCTCCTCCATCTCGCGTCTTACCTTAACTCGAGCCAGTCTTCTTTCCTCCCGCTCCTTTTCTCGCTGTACGATCTGCAAAAGAAGCTGTAGAGGTCAAGAAGAGAATAATAACAATGAATCTAATATTCTCATAAAAATTTGTTGATACGAACCTGTTCATCAGTAAGCGGGAGCCAATATATGCAAGGTGCAGTAGTTGTCTTACGGAAAAGATCATCTAAAAGCTTAGCAGGTTGTTCTTGCGCTTTGGCCTCTACTGTGCAAAAACATAATTCAGTAATGGATATTTTGGTTTACTGTATTTTATATTATCATAGGATCTCACATAGCACGAGAGAAAATGATTCAAAATTATTTGTCGAATGCTATTATATGCCATATATAATAGTGCATATATATGTTTCTATCACAGGCAAAATAAAGAGTGAATGTATTAATTATTACAATAATTACTAGAAAGTACTACTATCAAATCTATATAATCAACCCAACCTTCTTTTGCTCTGCGACTTTCTTCCTGTCTTCGAACTCTTTCGGTGGATCTAGGCGAAACACGCTTCTCGCGTTGTTGGCGTCGAGTTTCCTTTTCCTGATCAAGCTTGGTAGCATGGAAAATTAATGTTAATCATTCTTGAAATGAAAGAAAATAAACTGTGCTATGCAGTGTACCTTATCTCTGTCCCATTCTCTAAGCGGAATTTGCTCCTCTTTGTTTTGTCTGTCACGCTGTTCTCTACGACTTCCTCTTTCATCTTCATTTGCTTCCTTGCGTCTGCCGTCTGAACGTCTACCACGATCTTCTCGCGACTCCTGGTTTCTGCGTGGCTTGGGAGAGGTCTGTCATGAAAATAGAACATTGCTACTTTGTATTTAAGTACCTATTAGTTCGAAAAATGAAAAATTAAACACTGTGCTACTGCTACCACGGCCGGAGCAATCAAAAACATGAACAAGTCAACATGAGCAAATTTGTTGACTATGCGAGTTGATAGGCAGCAGTGTCTGACATATAGAATTCAATTTTCACCTCACGCTTGCTTTTATTCAAATCCTCTTCATGCTTTACCCGAATCCGCTTTCCATCTTCATTTTCGCTACGACGCCTGTCTCTGGACTGTTCTCTGCCACGTTCCCCACCACTCCCTTCAGTTTTTCGTTCCTCTTGGGACTCTTTTGGGACAGTAGGCTGGACTGAGTCGGGAGCCGGTCCACTGATTCTCTCCACCTTTATCAATTACTTGATGTTAATTTATTTATTTAAGACTTACTTAGTTACTTATGTAAAACTTAATATTTTGAAGTTTGAAAGATGGAGATATCATTTAAGGAAATTTCTCTGAATTGGTTCATAATTATAAAATTAAGATCATAAATAAATGTAATTACTCTTTCACTGTCCAAACTGTTTATATTTTCTAAGGTAATACCTCCCGTTCCGAAGCAAAGTCAACCATAAGTTTCTTAGGATTGGACGAAGGCCATACTAGACCGTGCAGAGCATTGCGAGCTGATTTCGCTTCCTCTTCGGAGACATACTGTTAAGAGATTTGATAAAGAATATAAAACGCAACTGAATTATATTCAATCACAAACCACACAAGAAACAGAAACAACAGAAGAAACTTACAGATACGAGACAATGAGATTTGATCTTGTCAATCCAGAATGAATCTTCCACTATCTCTCCTGTTTTCGAGAGCAAAGCCTTCAGCTGGTTTACTGTGAAAGGACGAACGAGGTTCCTTACGTGAACGGTTTTGGATACAGGAAACCGTGGGGGGCTAACCATGCGATTTTTGTCGATGACTGGCTCATTTAACTGGATGTTGCCTGCAGCTTTTTTGGCCTTAGGCTCTGTACTGTCCCGTTCCTTACGATTGACAGATTTACTCACAGACCCCTTAATTATAATGCAGAATGAAGATTTAAAGTTGTACATAAATAAATGGAACTTCGATTCACATAAATCAAGTAGTGTTGAAATACCTTGGTCTTTTTATTTTCCGAACGCGAGACAGTACGACGGATAGTGGTGCCACTCTTGTCTGTTTTCGTGACAACTAAAAGAGAAATGATGATTCTCAGTCAAATCTAATTTTTCATTGAGCGTATTATTACTATTGAGATTACCTTTTCTGTTATCGTGTTGAGTGAGCTTACTATCTACATCATCACCTCCCGACTCTGCGTCCATCACTTCTTCCTCGAGTATCTCTTCTTCTACAATTTCACCATCTTCCTCTCCGTCCTAGGTAATCAAACAAGACTAATATTTAGAACAGAATAAAGCTATCGCTGTATTTGAAAAAATACTTGCACTCAGTACGATATTACTTCGTGTCCTAGACAAATATAAATCTAATACCTTGACCTTTTGAGGTTGTTTTCTGACACGATCAGCATCAGATGAAGAGGATACAGCAGGATGATCCTCCTCAGAAAGTCCGACTTCTCCAACATCGTCGACTTCTTCCGCTTCCACCAACTCGCCTGGTTCCTCTTCCATCAACACGTTCGGATCATCCATAGCTTTTTTTATTTCTTCGGGTTTAACGTCAATGAGATCCTGTGAATACAAAATGCATGCCTGTTGCTAGCTGTTCCCTACTAATTCTACGTAACTTCAAGAGAATGAAACAGTACAAAATAATTTTATACTATCCATTCGCATTCTGGTTCAACATGTCATATCATGTCACAAAAACAAACCTACCTTTATCAAATCGGAACTAATCCTGACAGTGTCGGTACTCGCAGCCAGTTTTCTAGATCCCCACTTCCGTTTGCCTGATTTTTGCATCTCTGACTTGTCTTGAGATTGCCGATCTGATTGCAAAAATATAAATTAGCATGGCAGTAGCTTTATTAGCATGAGGTATCTCCATACTTCTAAGACTGATCTTGCGCACAACTTTCTGTGCCTTCGGTTCGTCTTCCTTTTCGTTCTGTAGGAAATGGAATAAACAAATTAACTGGAGAAAGGAATAAAATATGGTTCGTAAAATACATATTGAAGACAATATGCTCGCTCAAGGCCTACAATCTCAATATCCGCAACACCTTCGATCGTACCGAGCCCGACGAAGCAGACAGTTTGACAGTTAATTGACGCAAAACGTGTGAGAATGGATTCCGTACATGGTGAGCATGTTACCAATGGATGGCAGATGTTCATAGGTCTCTTAGAATTGAATGTCTTTGATGGATAGCGGTGGGGAAACGTTCACTTGGTCGCAGAGCAGAAGTTCAATATGATAGTTTGGATGTCATCATTTGAATTTCAATGATAAAGTTCTTGATAATAGTAGTGGATGGCTGTGTTTTTTTTCAGCATGCTTTGCTTGTTCTTCAATATTCTTTCTTGATGAAAAGTTCATTCGCGAAACTCTACGTCTTTTTGTTACTCGGGAGATAATGGGTGTGATTTTCAGCAATCATGGTTTAAAGTCATGCAGTCGATCCAGTCTTGCAGGCCGTAGAAAATTTTAGCTCTGCATCACATTTTAGTCTGTTTTAGCATCGAAGGAACACAAACCGCTTTGCCCGTATTTCTCACAACCGTCGTTTATTTGTATTAGGCTCGAAAGCCATCGACACGAACTAGATAGCGGAGAATTACACGTTCTACGTCCATGTCAGCGAGATAGCGATTTACCTTAGGAGTAGGTACATTGAACACTGATGCAGAGAGAGCTTCTACAATTTCGACATTATCAAACACAAATCATATTTACGGCCACGTATTGCCTTTGAAATAGGTAGAAGCTCATGTCATCACAAACAAATTACAATATACAAACAAGCACACAATCGTACTCACCTCCTGCGTTACATCCTTCAATTCTGGGATTTTTTCAGCATCCGAGAGAGTACTAAACAACCGCAAAACATAAATAAGTCGTTGTAAGTAAGCAAAGTGCAGTTGGGAAGGAATATAACAAACCGGTCATGACTAAGGAGTCGAGGGTTTAGTTGAAATTTACTATGACAAAATAGAGTTATAATGGTAACAATCCTACTACTTGTAGTGATGGGAATAACAAGGTTGTATATTTCAGATTCAAATTTTGTTGCCTCGACACAAACTGTATGCATGCAATCACTAATACCTATTCATTTCTTCGTCCGCTTTCATCCCAATATCTGTTTCCTGTTCTGTGGTCTCCTCTGCGTGGGTAATTTCCACAGAAGGTCGCTGTAATGATAATCATAAAGGAATATACTTAATGCTGAAATAGAACTTTGAAAATAGTATAGGTCTTTAATCAATCCAAATGAAATTAGGACATACTTTAAGTTTTTTTCTCGTCTTTCTGTCGGTCGGTGTTCCCGGAGTTCTTTCTTCAGAAGAAGCTTTGTCCATTGCACTCTGTAAAGAAATAAACTTGAATCTAAGTTAAGTGTTCAATACGTTATTTGAAAATAGAGAAAACACAACGCAACTAACACCACCAGACCTTCCTTCGTTTCCTCGACACATGTTCCTCTTTCTTAGCAGGTTTCTCTTTCTGCGAGTCACCTGCATCATCATCATCCTGAGGCTCTTCTGGCACATCCACATCTATAGATACTTCCTCTTCAGCCTCCATCTCAGGAGCTTTGTTAGCTGCTTCGATTTTTGAACTAGATCTTGATCTTTTACGGTCTTTATGCTGCTCTTTCTTTTGCCTCACACGAAGTCTGAAGTCACAATACCAATATATGAATAATCTAGTTCTATATAATCCAGGAATAGATTAATATCGAACCGTCTTGTAATCTTCGGTTCACTTTCTCCATTCTTGGCACTTTCTTTGTTTGAGCTCATCTATAAACCATTAGACATACGAATAATACAATATACAAATATTCCTTGAAAATAGCAACCTGAGTAATGCAAATTCGATTACTTACAGATTCGTTTTTCTCATTTTGAGCAACAGCATCGTTTTCGTCGTAGTCTAACTCTTCTTCTTGATTCACCAGCTGATCCACATCCATTAGAGTTTCTTCCTTATCAGCAACATCCAGATGATCGGGAACAGCCTAGAAGTTTATATGGATTACCAACTTTGACTGAATTATAGTTTAAGCGAGTCAAATTGCATAATAACAAGGTAAGTAATCCTTAGATATCCGGTTTCCAGTCATTATTCTGAAGTTGTATACTTGTATATTACATAACTCGTGAAACTAGACTCGAATATCAAAGGATTACCATAACACCTCATCCTTTAGTCCTACCTTACGAGACAGTAACGAGCACATGACTAAAGGCAAACAATATGCGTCGTCATAAAGAAAAATATTGCTGCTAAATTTTCCTAAGGAGATATGAAATATAACCACTCCTTTAAATACTAGCTATACCAGATAGCAAAACCTTAGTGCTGACGGGATCCCGTATAATGATTTACTGCACTAGGCTAATACCAACTACCAAATAATAGACCAATAAATACACGTTCGCACGGTGAATACACGGCCTCCGACTACACACGAGAGAGAAAATTACCGATCACTAAACATCAATGTTATGCGAGATCGCGCACAGCGGCATTTTTGGGTCGTGTTACTGTCGAACGAACAAATAAGAATAATCGAATGACGGCTATTGCGTAATAACTATAGCAAAATGGTATATTTCTGTATTTATAGAACGACAGCTATTAATTAAATTACTGTATTTCACAGCAAGATACGTTCGTCCTTATCAGTTGAAAAGGCCACTGCAGGTTATACGCATGAATAGCATTTATATTGGGGATGAAATACTTTTGATAATACGGAGAGAGAATGTGTCAAATTAAGGTATAACTAATTCATCGATAAAACGATAATTTTTTTCCGGAAAAAATAAAGTAATTAAATTTACGAGCATTGTTTGCTCACCCAGCTGTGCGCGACTCACCAGGCTGTCTCGGTACCGCAACGAGAGAAGACTTCGCTCGCAAACAATAAAGAAAAGCAGGCGATTTAACTGGCAAAATGGCCGCGTCAAGTACTATTAACCAACAACGTAGTTTACGAGATCTAGTAGTTAGTACTGCGCTGCAACAAGAAAGAGCTAGCGTAAGACTGCGCTTTTGAGCGTTATTTCCCGGCAAGAAAATGAGTACAGGATTTTTCATTATATTATCTGTCGCTTGATAAGATAGAAAAATGCTTACAGAATTTATAGAGAAATACGGCGAAGGGGAAAAGCAAAAGCCCAACACGTTAAAGCGTGCGGTAAGATGGTCGCAACGAGAGATAGACGCTCTCATCGACGCTATAGGACAAAACGCAACTGTCATACTCGGCCCAAAAACTGGATCAGTAACTGCAGCGACAAAGAAGGAGGCCTGGATTAATATCAGAGCGCAGGTAAAATTTAAGAGTTCATTCAATCTCAGAGAATCCGTTTATTCTGAGAGTCTAAAACAAACCATAGCTAAAACCAGCAAACAAGCAACATAAGTAAAGCAAGACGAATCCAATTTTCACAGGTGAACCTTGCCAATTGTGGTACAATCTCGCGTTCAGTGCATCAGGTGGAACACAAATGGTGGGATTTGAAATGCAATGCAAGGATGCGGGTTTCCATGGTAAGTACCACAAATGAAACAAAAAAGATGACACCCCAGCGTTCCAAGTACGTCATTCATAAGCCCACAGAGAATGATTATAAAGTGATGTCTGTCATTACTGGAACATACTCAAGTGAGAAAAAAACAATCGATAAAGGGTTGAACAATACGATTGAGTCTACGAAAGAAGACAATGAAACGCTCCAGGATTCATATCTTCCTTCACTTCCGTCTAAAGAAAATGCGAAAAAAAAACAGGGTCGTTCATCAAGGAAAAGACCATGGGCTAGCGTAGATACGAGGAATAATCGGAATGGCATCAGTGATACACATAACAAAGAAGGTATAGAAAAATAATTACCACTGGCATGAGCTCCATAAAGCTGATCTAATTTTAGTCAAAATCATATCACTCATTACTAATGGCAGTAATGATGTTGCAGATATTTTTTGCAACATTGATATCTCTAAACTTTAAATGTCAATCAATCATACAGATTCCGAAATAGCGGTACCAGCAATAGAGGATCAGGTTTACGATTGTGAAGCTGACAAGCAATTTCTACTGAGCTTCTTACCGCAATTACGCCAGTGTACCGAGAGGCAAAAATCAAAATTTCGCACCCAGATGTGCATGACTATTGAAAAAATCCTGCATGGAGACAATGAAACAACTAACCAGCTGTAACATGTTGTGTTGACTGGCTCATAATGAATGACGTCATCAGATTAATCATAAAGACTTCAAGAACCTTGTTGGTCCAACAGTCAAGAAATTGAGTGAAAGGCCTTAAAAAACCTTCTTCTTCTTCAGACAGAAATCACCCTGATCAAAATGTTAGTCAACTACTTTGAGCCTGCTATTGTACATCAAAAGTGGTTAGGTACAGTGATGCCACTTGGGCGGGCACAAGAAGAAATATGAAGATCCAAGAGATATTTACAAGCAACGTACTTTCAGATTAACTATTTTTTTAACATAATCGAGATGTTAAGTTTTTGAAATTAACTGATAAAAAACTAACCTTTTTATATGCCGTTTCATCATCAGTAGTTAAAGGTCTTTCCTCCTTTGTTGGATCTATATCATTTGGTTGTAATTCTGTATCGGGTTGAGCATCATCAGTAGATTTTTGAGCACGTGGCTGGTTCTCTGTCGTTCCACTGCCCTCGCTTTTCCTCTCTTGCTCAGGAATTTTCCCGTCTTCTGCCCTCACTATCTCTTGACTAGAATTGCCATCTTCCCTATCTTGTGACCCAGCGGTGAATTCTAGTGTACTCTGAGTTGAAAAGGTATTGTCTCCCAAGGTGTCATCTGTAGTAGCACTAGAATGATCATTTCCGGTGTCTGTAGTGGATTCGACGGTAGTGGAAATTCCACTGTCGACTGGTGCACTTTCAGAGGTTGTGTCGTTCGATAAGCTGCCGAGACCATTGACACTGCTTTCTTTTTGTTTCTGAGAAATCTGGTCATGCGACTTTTCTGTAACCCAATCTTCTCTTTCTGCTGAAGCATCCTTTGTGCTTTCTTCATTCGGTTTTGAAAGATTACTTACAGTTTCCTGAAGGTTTTCCGTATTCATATCACCGCGATCAGATGTTACGGTAGCTTGCGGGGTAATTTTACTTTCATCCTCAACGACAGCATTGGATTCATGAGACTTTTCTTCAGTGCTTTGTAGACTCCTGGTATGTTGAGCAAGAGGTGAGATAACGACAGGAGATTTCTGCTGGGGGGCCTCTTCCTCAGATTCAGAAGCAGAAGAAACTGGCAAGGCAAGAACAAAACATTGAGAATGATGTTTAATGTTAACAATAACTTTGCACAGCAAGTACTCTGCTCACATCTGTGTTGTTGACTCAGCAGAAGCTTTCTTTGATTCTCCATGTACTGCTTAATGAAATCATTATCCGATGAATCTTCTGCAATCTGTTAGGTTATCAAGGCAATTATCATAAACACTTAACAGTAAGAAGGTTGAAGGTAATTATAACAATGTAACGTTGAAGTATCTTTTCAAACTAGAAATAAAAAGGTTAAGCCAATTTGAATCGATATGTTCAGACTACTGGACAACAGTTGACTTCATCATAATGGAATAGAATTAACAGAATTTCTTGATTATGAATACAGTATAGAAATGTTGAAAGTATTGCTACCTCAGAATTTGGCAGAGCAGATGAACTGGGTGAATTTCTTGCAGCTTTCTTTAGCTCCTCCAGTTCAAGAGCCTGAACAAAAACATACTGCACTATAGAACTTGATTCCATAAGTATGGTAAACATACAATGAAGCTGAAAATTAAGTTTATTACCGCTTTTAGTCTCTTGATCAGAGCTGCCTTGTTGCCACTGTGCGGGAGGTTTTTCACCTTACATGCTGCCTTTAACTCAGCGACACGCAACTCCTTGAGAAGCTTCCCGTCGAGAGTAACTTCTTGACTCATGTTGAACAGCGTATAATGATTAAAAAATCTTGCATTGGTTGCAAAAAATTAAAATAACAACCAAAAAGCTAACATCAGAAAGAAAAATTCCAATGAATATCAAAAAGCATACATCTTTATGTCTGAATACTAATATGCTTATAATTTATGTGAGATATATGTAAAACAGAACTAAACAGCAATTGCAAACGATTTTTCTATCTTAACGTTCGTACATGCGCTTGATTTTATTTATATTAACTGAGCAGCATGCCAAACGCCGCTCTGAATCATAAAAGAAATTCAAAATATCTAAACACAGTATACATTGATTGTAATTAATATTCTTTGATTTTTCTCGCTATAATAACAAATTATTACAGTAATTTTTTAAATATACTTGATAAAAGATTAAATTAGAGCAAAATAAGTTTAGTTCCGTTCTATATGCTACTAAGAATTACAACGACAAGACAAGACGCTGTCGGACGCGGTGATTTTCTTTTTGCGGATGTCGCTCGCTTTTCCGCGGCAGGTTAAAAATTTGAGACGCCTGACAAAATCTAACGCGAAAGGAATTATATGCCATAGAAAAAGAAATATTTCTACATTACTACTCTTAAACCATAGTTATGCTATATGTAATATTTTGATTGGCTAAAAATGAAAATTATATAATATATGTTGCTTTTTCATGATTTATGATACACACGCGGCAAGAAATTCATTGAACCACATTTCCACTAGAATCGCGCAGGAATTATGGAGTATTTCCGAAAGTACAAAGAAATACCATATCCAAATATGAACCATTTTGTTGAATAAAAAAAATTGAAACTATAGCTGTTCAACTTAAATTTATTTATGCGTGAGTTTGCATCACATCAAATTCCGCAAAATTTTCTTGGAAATACCACACACACTTACAAAATGATTGCTGATAATTTCGTTACACAAGCTTCGCAACAAAACAGATCAGAGTAAATATTATTGCACTGGTAACAAAGATGCACCGTAAAATTCGTAACTCACATAACTAACTAACGTAATTTATCGATGTAGCAAATTCAGTAAAATTGGAAAATAATAAACCTAATTTTGCACATTTATACATTTTTAATTGGCATTAAATCATACGATTCTATGCTACTCCAAATATATATGTCAATTATAAGAAAAGACTATACTTGTTTAGCACATTCTTTCATAGCTAATATTACAAGGTAATGAAATCAGTGAGAAATTTCGCATATTTCGAATTCCAGTCCCTGTCGAACACTTTTCTCAGTTGAATATGGATATTTTTATCGGTTGGTGTGCTCCCTTTGGTCTGCGACACAATGATAGACACTCCAGCGGTGAAAAGGAAATAATCACCAGACCAATTTGAAGTACCTACAGAATAGTGTCAGAATTTATAACCGATTATACTTTGCGATAGAGCAATTCGAACCTTCATTTAGAATAAAACAAAAACAAACCAATTAGAGCTGACTTTTCTGTCACCATGTACTTGTTATGGTTCACCCTTGAATAAGGTATATTGGCCTGGGCTGGTGTCACAATAGGAACTTCGAATAGTTTCTGTAAAATAAAAGTTACTGTACTGTATAACATAATACATTTATATTATATTATTAATTTATTGCTTCCCTAAATTTACCACTTTTGATGCAAGACGTCAGATTTTATACTACATGGAGGGCAGTACAACCAGGTTGTGAGCTCACATCTACTTTGTATTCAAATTTCCATTTATTGGGGGATATACCTAAATTCTAATACTTGATTGGATATAATAAGTATTACCACTTCCATGGAACCCTTGACTGCTGGATTGATATCTTCCAATGACTTCAAATAATGCTTCATACTAGGACTAGTGTGATTCCACCATGAAGGCATCAGCCGAACCTGCACGCCTCGGTCAAAAGCCGCTGCTCGTAATCTGTTGTCAATATCTGGCCAGTAACTTTGAACAGAGTAATGTTTTTGTATTGAGATAATGGAATGCCAAAAACCAGCACTGACACTTACTAATTTTCCTCCAGAAATAAAGTGAGAGGGAAATAATCCATGAGAGCAATATAGATGAATTCCTGAGCGCTATCTATTATGTCTAAAATTGCAGCAAGGTCGGCAGTCCGTCCTTTAGGTAAAAAAGCAGGAGGTGCTACCTACAAGAAATGGATCGTTTGAATATTTTAATAACAAAAATACAGTACAGTTTTGTTCGAAAAAATTATTATTGTAGATTCATGGCTTTCAAAATGAACTACAGTGTTTCTCATATTCAGTTTATCGAATAAAGACTACACTACAAATTATCCGGAAAATAGTTGATGCAGTAAACTTGCTCACCGATATATACATTGTCTCATTCAGTCCGGCCATAACAAGTTCTTTTGGATTTTCCATGTTAATATCTGTTTCTAAATATGATGGCCATTCTTTTGGAACAACAGCATCCTTTTCACCGAGCATCCAGTACACAGAAAACACTTTTTGAAGATCCTCAGCCATGCAAGGGCAATCACTGACCATAATTCCCATTTCTTTTACCTACACATAAGCCGAATACACCAAGATTAGATATTAAATACTTCCTTCAGATAGGTTCAGTATACCTGAGTCAAAGCTCTCCAATCCAAATTTGCACTACCAACATAGAAATGAAGATCATCAACCAGCCACATCTTGGTATGAAGGATGCCTGCTCCAATAAGTCTCGTAAAGTCCATAGTCCTGAGAATGTCTGATGTTCTTAATACTGAGTCAAAAGTTCAGTAGCAATCTTTCTCATACTTCCCTATGCAAATATTTCAATATCAATATGCAATATTGGTTTACCTCACTTCTGCAGCATTTTCATTCGCTAATATCTGAGTATCTTGTAGCCAACTGGGATTAGAATTGTTATTCTGCACAATTTTAATAGCAACATCAGTTTTTCCTATTTCAATTAATCTTCTGAAGATTTCCTCTCCCTGAAAGAACAATCAAGACTGGAAACCATACGTAGGGGTGCAGATATACCGAGCGTGACTTGAAAATATATGATGATCATAATAAGGGAGGGAAATCATTTTACCTTCCATGCTGACGGATCATCGACAACATCCTCTCTGCGCATCGTCCAGTAATATGCACCTATGTCAATGGATGAGGTTGCCCTGTCAAGCAATGTAGACCAGCTCTTATATGTGTCCATATGACTTGGGCTGCCGGCGGGATACGTGAGGTTCTGCGAAATTGTTTCTACGAGTGTCAATCTGAAATGCATGAAATTGTGATAATATTTGCAATAAGCTTTTCTACAACACAAAAACGTCACTTACTTGCACATATCGAAGCATTTGTTGGATTTAATATTCATGGAATTGCAGGGCAATACAAGCACCATAGCAGCACCAAAAATTGCAACGATTACCACATATGCCAGAGTAAGGACAATTTCTGGTTTTGGTTTATTCATTTTTGTGTTTGCTTTAAACGTCTAAATATTATTCACTTCAAGCTACAGTATATCAGACGCAATCCTTAATTTAGGGAAGAAGGCATTTCATGTGAATGAAAAAATCATTTTTTTGTTCCTGTATTTTTATTATGGAACAGATTGTTACTAGCCTCTACAAAACAGAACAGCGACCTATGTTAATCATTGCTGGAGATCCTGTGAACGCGATTTCCTGTACATAGGACGGCCGTTCTCTTCGCATGACTTCTTACTTCAACTACAGCAGTAAACAACACGCAGACACGCCTTGCTTTTCTTTGTAAATTTTTTAGTTGTTATATTCCGAATAAAGTACAGTATTGGTTCGTTCATTCCTTGCCAAAGGTACAAAAGGTTGCGACGAAATGTTCATATTGTCAAAATAGTTGAGGACAGTAAAGTTAGTACGACAAGATATCTAACGTTACGAAGATGGTAAAACAACACTACTTCACTGTGTGTGTTTGGGGTGGTTTCCCATACAAGTCATTTCTGTTGCCATGAATTATGTGGCCTCTCCCGGGCCCATGGGCCCGAAATGGATTTTCGGAGTGAATGGCCCACTATTTGACTTCTTAAGGACTGAAATTTGGTCAGAAACCTTGGAAACCTATCACGATTTTTTCAGAATTCATTTCTTAATGCCTAAAGAAACTTTTTAACGCGATTACGGTTGAGGCCCAGCACTCTCCGGGGCCCAGGGTAATGAAAATGGATTTTTCTGCATCTTTTTAGAACTTATTGTACCCCTCTATAACTTTCAGTATTTTTTGTGTTAGTTAATTCAGCTACATCATTACTAAAATGACTGCTAATATCGCATTCATGTTTTTGGTATGTAGTATTTTTTATGTGTCATCCTTTGCTGCAAATGAAAAGTGGTTTGTTCAGAAACTTGATCACTTCAATAATGAGGTAAAGACAACATAAATTGGTGTTATTCTTGTATCTATTAAACAATGTTTTACTTAGGACTAGTTGAGCCATTTAATTAGTGCGAGACTGAGGTCATACTTGCATGAAATATATAATAACCTACTGTGAGAATGTGAGAATGAGTAGCTTATGTGTGTTTGTTGATTTGTTTCTATTTTGCCATTAGATTAGAAAAACCTGGAAGCAAAAATATTATCAGTCATCAGAGTACTACACTCCGGGTGGACCCGCATTTTTGCAGATAGGTGGAGAAGGTCCAGCCAATCCGGTATGGTTGAAGGAAGGCCACTGGATTGAGATAGCTAAAGAAGTCGGAGCAATATGCTTTATGTTAGAGCATCGGTAAGGACGCATCAAACAAATAATTAATTTTTTATAATTTATAATCAATAAATGAATGATAATTGTTTTTGATCGAGTAGATATTATGGAGACAGTCACCCAACTACTAACACCAGCGTAGAAAACCTTCAGTTTTTGACGAGTGAGCAGGCATTAGCCGACACATTGCGGAATTCATTCATTATTTCATGATGGAGACCGGAGTAAAGACCTGGATCACTTTTGGAGGCTCCTATTCCGGCTCACTGTCATTGTGGGCAAGATTAAAATATCCACATTTGATTCATGGTATGCATGCATTTTTCAATCTAGCAGAAAGCTGCTTGGAAACGTGTCGTTCAATTTTATATTGTTTATCAACCCTAGGTGCGGTGTCAGCCAGTGCCCCTCTCCTCGCTAAGCTTGATTTCCAGGAATACAATGAAGTCGTAAAGAGGTTTGCATCATTGTAAACTTATTGCAGAGATTAGGTTCATTAGTTGGCACTATGATCATTGCTTGACTCTTAAAAAGCTATGTAAATATAAAATTACTGCCACGGTTCATGAGGTTTACACAATACAACACTGTCCAATACACACTTTACCAGTACTGTACAAAGCAATATTTCATGAAGAAACCTTGATAACTCTGCAGGTCACTTGCTGACTTTGGTAGTGCAGAATGTGTTGATGACATATCCATAGCCACGAAAACTATCGAGACTATGTTGAACACTGACACGGGAAGAATGCAACTCCAGAAAATCT
This sequence comes from Halocynthia aurantium, assembly GCA_013436065.1. NCBI lineage: Eukaryota > Metazoa > Chordata > Ascidiacea > Stolidobranchia > Pyuridae > Halocynthia > Halocynthia aurantium. The sequence goes on along the minus strand of QXVX01001984.1, from coordinate 71,467 downwards.
TTCAACTATGTAATCCCTTGCTTCCGGAAGATTACGAGTACTTTCAGAACACTCTTGAGGATCCAGTAGCAGAGACGGTGCAGTATAATCGTGATGGAAAGGGAGGTGAATTAGCTTCTTGCTGAAAGAAACTGAAAATAAAATTATGGATATATATTTTAAACCTGAAACAATATGATTTTGATGTCAGTATATTTGTGTTAAGGCAACGTGACAATTTCTACCATTTGCGAGCACATGACTAACAAAAAACTTGGGACAGAGGTCGAGCGATATGCAAGTCTCTCCTCACTTTCCCTGTCAGAAAGATTTGACCAAAGAATTGTGAGTACATATGAAAAATCATTTCACTTACAATTGTAGCAACCTAGACTTGAAAATGAGAGATTTCTAAAGCATATCTTCTTCTGTACAACAATTACTATTTTCTAGTTCTTCAAGCTTTTCCGCCAAACCAATGATGGGAGGGGTTCCTGCTTAGATGCAAGTTATAAAAATTTTATCAAAACAAATTCGAATCCTGTATTTGATGCTTCAAGAACATGGCTATTCCAGGTATATATTATATAATCCTTACTTCTTTAACGTAGTTCATCTTGAAAAAGGGTCATAAGGGTCCTATCTTTCTAGACATGCACCGAGTTTGGTTGGTACCAGTCCAGCGACAGCACACAGCAACCGTTTCTTGGATTTCCCATCAAATTTTTCACAGACATGTGCCAAAAACTTTATGGGCCACAGTACAATGACACTGACATTCAGATCGGCATAGAAGGAACTAATGCAAACTATGGAGGAGAGGAAATTTATAAAGTTTTGACAAATGCCATCTTGTTCAACGGAGGAGTCGACCCGTGGCACGCCGTGTCTTACGTCAGTTACAATAATAATGCAGAACAAAGCGAAAGTTTCCAGACGGTGTTCGTGCCCAGTGCAGCTCACTGCGCTGTCATGTATCCTCGCAAACCGAATGACCCGCCGGAACTGAATGATGCTCGAGACAAGATAACTGCTTATGTGAAGAAGCTCCTCGAATAAAATGTTGTATCCTAAGTAATTCATGTTATGAGATTATTCATCACACAATATATCCTGTGCAATAAATACACAAGTGCCATAAAATGAACTTGAAATAGCTGTGTCAAAATTGAAATATATTGTCATTCATTATCTTGAGAATAAAATGATATCCGATTTACTTTATGCTGATAAATTTATATTGCGAGAGATGAATTGCAATAGGAAGTTGTGATACAAATATTATGTGACGGTATATCTAACTAAGGATGTGAGGGCCCATCAAACAAGGTACATATTATAGTAGCAAACTATTCTAATGCTAAGAAAGCCAAGCAATTCTATTAATTATCACTGTTTCATGCATATCCGGAGGAGATGTCTATTAGGAGTGTTCTAGTACGATTATTCTATTACGAGTGAGGTACTGCTTTCTTAGTCATTCATATTTATAAATAGGCATCGCTGAATTGGAATGCTCGCTATGTTTGAAATCAAACAGGGAACATCTGAGTTCACGAATGCATGCACATACACTTTGACGCATTGAAGTAAACTGTAAACTATATATTTTTCCAAAAAACACGATAATCTACAATATACTAGAAGCAGTACAGAGAAAGATATAATTGATTATCAAAGGTATGAAGACATTAAAACATGAAATCATTGATCGATCATAGAGAATTGGAAACATGATGCAACAAGAGCAATGTGTCTAGACATTTTGTTGTTCGTGGATCGCTAATGCAAGGATAGGCATTGTAGAATTCATATTCGAGTAAGAGTCTGAATCATTCAGAGTCTAACATACCAAAGCTGTGGTGGATCCAGACTTGATCAGGTATTATTGCTGATGAGGGTAAATTTTATTTCATTAAATAACCTGAAGAGATAGAGTGGAGGCAGATGTATGGATGGTTGTACATTAAAGAATAGTTAGAATTGTTCATTTGAATCTTGTTCTCAATTGTTATTTCGAAAATTGTGTGGCGTATTTCAATATTTAGGCTGGTTTATTGATACAGGAGATACATCAAACAATACCAATTGAATTAAGGCCCAACAAAAGGTTTTAAAGGACCTTAATTGATACATTAAAATGTAACCTTGGAAGGCAAGCTATATTCCAACTATTGATGGAAAATTGCTGGGAAAAACACGTTCTCACACAAGCAGATATTTTTTAGGATAAAACCCCCGACTGTTATTGGATTTAATATAACGAATGGTTTGAGATTCAAGGATTCTGTTCTGTATTCGGCATTTACGTAATCCTAATATTATTCAAGCATCATCCAATAAATCTTACGGCCAACAATATTTAATTCTCGAGCTTCCAGCACAGAGCACAGGTATTTTTGCTGTCATCATCAAAGTGAACACATAGCTCAGGGCAAATACTCATCATATATAATTCAAATCATATTAAGATTATTATAGAAAATATATCATAATTCTATCTTGCCCATCCTCCTAAATAGCAAAACAGAGGTCAGTCAGTTGGTGATCTCTGGACAAAATTCTCAAGCCAATGCATATTGTTGATTGAACACGAACTGGCAATCAAACAGCAAGAATATGGAACATGGAGCATTGTCAAGTGCAATATGGCTCGAAATAATAAAACCAAATCACCATGATTATCTAGAAGTCGATTCTTTCTTTAAGATTCCGAGAAAGTGCAACATCATTTTACTCTCACCATGCCTTGCATAATTTCCTATTGAGGAAAGTATTCCAATTCATTATACTGAGCGTCGCAGAAGAAATAACAGCACATTGACGACTACAAGAAGCGAAGCAATATCTTTGTGCGAAAAAATTCGAATGGAGAGAAAGATAATTTGATGCGTATCCTTTAAACATGATGACATGCTGTGACTTACTGTATTGCAAAACAACTAATACCATATCACACAACACTCTGCACAGGTTTGGAATGTACGATTGGATTAACACTAAATGCAGTGGTGTAATAAATAGGCAGACCACCCCGGGTGCCAGGCAAGTGAGCTCAGTGCAGTAATTACATGCTAGGTAGGGTGCTACAGACAGAGATGTCTGTGCAAGAAAGAATATTTTTAATATACATTGATTATTTAATTACCTTGCCTAAATAATTAATCAATGCCATGGACTTCTAAAGATTTTGAAATAATGATTATCTTAGCTTCACAATGGATTAAAATATGAACTTATCCACAGAAAGAGGGTTGTAAATTGACCTGCTCCGGGTGCAAAGTGCCCTCTTGCTACACCACTGAATTTCTGGTATATTTATGAACACATAATCTTGGACACGATTTAAAATAACATTAATATCATAATTCGAATAGCTATGGATTCACAATGTTGTCATTGGCAATGGTTCGTTATTAAGTTGTTTATTTGTGTTGCTCTCTGAAGGGTCACCGACATGAGTGACAGGTGTTAAAGCTTTGGTATGGTTGGAAAGAAAAGACGAACCCAAAGAACCACAGCTGTTGGATTTTTTAAATATCTTCAGATTGTTGTGATTTGTTGGTGGTAAACTAGACACGCTCGTGCAGTTCGGATTGGAGTCAAGTCCGTTGTCTCTCGTACTTGTTCCCTCGTTGAAATTGTTATTGTTATTTTTGTTGGTTTTCACCAGATCTTCACCCTCAGCGACACCATTCTGCTTCATGCTTCCATTAGAATCTGTTCTGCTCTGCTCAGGTACGGCTGACAATGGTGACTTGACACTTACGGATTCGCCAATCGGACTAGACAAGGAAAGGGTGGGGGGCTCGAGTTTTATGGGGCTCCTCGGAGGTAGCGGAGATTTTTTCGACATTTCCTTACTGACCAAACCGCAAACCAAGCCTGCATCCCACAGATGCGCAATTAACTGTTCTGCTTCCCTGTACGTGGATTTCAGTAACTCGGAATGCCCACGTACCACGCTGCAGTTCCATGCGAAGTCCCATTCGATGTTCTTACTTGCATTCGTGCTGCCGAGGGGAATTCTTTTCGGCCGCTCTGCCCTGGCCAATTTTTTCTTCAGCTTTTTTTGAGAGCTCGGACTGCTGGTGGACTGAGGTGAATCCGTGGGAACGCCAGAAGAGTCGGACAAAAGCGTTGAGAGTTGCTGTTTGCATGGATGAAAGTGTCATAAATGCATCAAGTAACAAAGCTACTAACACATATTAAATTTAATGTCCTAAGTCACTAGGCTTTTAAATTTTCATTGTTACCAGGTATTGTGAGGTGTAGTATAGTATATTGGATAGCCTTGGATGTGCCCTCCTTTTGAATTAGACATTATGGTAACTAGGACAGGAAATAAATATTTAAACTTAGTGGTATGCATAGAAAGTTGCCCATTCTTCCCGAGATTGATAATCCACATGTAATAGAGTTTGTGCAACCAATGGCAATGTAAATTGCCGCATCAAAATTTTATAATTCTCCGTACCTCATGATGGTTCAATGCTTCTTTGTGAATGGCTGTCAAGGACTCGTGACATTTGGTTGCGTTGTCCAACACATGTTTGGCGTCGGTCACCAATGCTTGGAAACCAGCGAGCACCTTCCTCCACATGTCACATGCTGACGGCGCTAGGTTGAGCAGATTTGGAATCTCCAGTACGAGACAGTCATCCTTGATTGACATGATGAGCGAAAGCTTAGCAGAATCACTTCTGTTGAAAGACGTGTCACTCAACGTCTTGGTTGCGAGCCCTTTGGCCGAAGGACTGCTCTTTGCTTGCGATGCTATTCCATTCAAAGGCAGAGTACCATCGGTATCAGTGCTTATTTTCCTAGTCAGCCTTTTCCCTCCTGCAGTGTGCTGCAACTCGACACTGACACGTGTTGCAAGGTTTCGTATGCATTGTTTCACCGAGCTTAGAGGGGATAGTCCGCATACTTCCTGCAAAACAGTTTCAGATACTACTCTGCAAAGATATTATTTGTTCTAATGCTAGCTAGCTCAAATGCAGGCTATGCTACATCAAAAAGATCACAGTTATCCAAAATCATATTGAAGCTAATGGACTTATTATCATTCCTCTATTAAGTGCTAAGAACATACCTTGAAAAATATGAGCGAATGATGAAGGTTCTCTCGCATTTCTGCAGCTTCCTTTAATGGGTGACTGGCCGTCTTGAAAGTGTCGTCGATTTTTTTGACTCCCAAAACTCGCATTGCCGCGGCACGTTCCCTTCTCGCTTGTTGCTGCTGTTGAGCTTTTTTACTCTTTTTGAGCAATGCTGACGAAGATGATCGCTTATTCGAAAGCTTAAAAGAGGAAGATGACATGGATCCCATGCTCGGTGACGACAGGTTGGTAGCGTTGACCGAATTCACCATCGTTGGCAATGACATGGAATGAGTCAAGGGCATGTTGCCGTCGCTGACAGCGATGTGCACGAAGAGCGTAGCGTCGTCAAGAGGCTCATCAAATATCGATCGAAGTCGTAAGTGGCGGTAACCAAGCTGCATGCATTCGAAGGGAATGGTGTACTGACCTGAAAGATTAGATTTAAGTCGATAAGACGAAGGTAAAAGTGACATGTCATTGTTGCTAACAGCAATCACATTTGCTAATAAATAATTGATATGAACTTCAACATTTCTAGCTAGGTTCGAGAACATTAGCTAAGAATCAATTTAATTTAAATATTGTGGAGAATTTAGACACGATACCTACTAGAAGTAATTCAACATTGAGAAAATAATCAATGATGACCTTAGCATAATGAAATTACTGATTCTTGTCAGGAAGTCATAGTTCACAATGTGTTTTCATACAAACATAACAGCGACAAAAAATAATTATTTAAATAATACATACCGATAAACTCATCTCCGATAAATTCATCATCAAGCACAACAAATCGAACTAGCGCAAGGTCGGGAACCATCAGACGAAACTCAAAAGATTCATCAAAAAGGGCTGTTGAATTTCCGGATCCGCAGTCATGCGCCGTTCTAGTTCTTTGCTCACTGCAGTCGCCCGGCATGCCAAAGAGTTCAATGAGTACGTACGGGTCAATGACATGACCTTTGGCACCTGAGCAGAGTTAAAATAATTCATTTTAAGAATTTACATATCGTGCAATAAACAGATGGAAAATTAGCAATCATAAACATCCAACCTCCACCCCTTGGTTTAGGAAACTCTTGTCCGCTGATTATTCGCAAGTGAAGAATCTTAGGAGCGATGCTAGGAATCACATCATCTTGAGACGCGCTAAAATAAGCGACCTGTTCAATATAAAATATATTAAAATATAATGATAGCAGTGATAGTTGTGAAAAAGACTTCGGCGGATTATGTTAACAGTTCATGAATTAATAATGTTGAAACTGGACGAATGACACAGATGTCATGAATGAAGATATTTGTGGGATTCCATTGAAAAACTTATACGATGAGGTATTTCTTGCCACTAATCACTAAATATTTGAAAATATCACCGATGCACATAACATTGAATAAATTCACTTCTATAATACATATGGATCATATGGAGTACTAGTGAGCTAACTTGTTATTTTTGAGCAATTGTCTTTATCTAGCTATTGATACATATTACAAAACAATCATTATCATCCATTGCATAGAGAAAGGCTTAGGAGAAATTGACATCTAGCTACAAATTGCCGCTTTGATAACCCACATAAAAGCGGGTTACATTAGGAACTGCAGTGCTCAGGTGACTCACTGAGTTCTCTATTCATCGACTGCCTATTTCATACCACACAGTCTGTAATCGATGATTAAAAATTGAAAAGAAGATAACAATAAACAAAAATGTGTGATAACTGAAATGATTTGTCCTAAATGATTTGTTCAAGTGCTATATCATATCATCTGATAGGATTACATTGACAAGTTAATCCATTATGAACAGTGGTATTAATAGCTAGCATGCAGAATAATATTAGAATGCAAACCTCATCTCTCATTATAGCAGGTTTGAGAACATAACCACAACCACCATTCATAGCGAACCTTCCATCATTGATATCCATCATGAGCCCTGGTAAGAAAACATTCAGATGATATTGATTGTCATCGATTGTAATTCTTTAAGTTGTAATATCGGCTTACAATACTAGAACTACATAAAAATTATAATAAATAGAAAAATTATAGTATATCAACTGTTGACATCTATTGACATTTATCCAAACGTTGATACTTATGGCAATAGTGTTTACTTTTCTTAGAAATAATAATATTTATAGTGGCATGGAAATACGTCAATCAGACAGTGTTGGTCATAAAAAATTGATAACAAAAACTACAACTGCGTGTAGCTGATGAAGTCAGCCACTACAGTGGAAAAATAAATAAAAGTCATCACCATTCGGTTTAACAGGTTATCATATAATCTGTCTCTCTTATAATACCACATGTAACTAAATTATTCACTGCTTTCTGGCAGACGTCGAGGCCAGAATATTTTAGTCAGATAGTAAGTAACTGTTCAATATATATTTGTGATGGTTCATCTTTAATAAGCGGATTTTATACACAGCTTATGTCGATATTTATCTTTATTCATAAGATTATTTGGTTTTCAAGAATTTCCTAAAATGAGTGCATCAAATTATAGCTTGCATTTAAAAGTAATTGCAAAATATACAAATTCTTATGTCTTATGCCAACACTGTAACAACCAACAAATCATGTGACATTAGGAAATACCAAGATGTAGCATTAGAAACCTGGAGTCTGGTAATTTAAGGAAGCAATCTGAACCCCACAGTTCCAAAAGTCCTGCGGATTGAAGTTACTCGAATCTACACGAACTGCACTCGGGTGAACTCGGGTGAGGTATCTGCAACAAAAAGATAAAACCTCAATTATGGAATTCAATATTATGACAAGGAATTAGGAATCTAGAGAATGTTTACTTTTTATTGTAATTAACAAACTCTTCAGGAGACATTCCAGCTAGGTGAGACGCGACACGTTCATGGATGGAGGTAAATTCGTTTGAACTGTGGCAACAAAAGTATAAGCATCACAAAGCAGAGTTAGCGTACTTGTAAGTGAAGAAAAGACCTCAAAATGAAATACGGGCACAAAAAAGTATACACTACAAATTATATCCGAACACAGAATATATTGCTAGAATATAATTTAGCGAGCACATTTTGAATAATAGAATAATTGAATAAGAATAAATATGAATATTAGTAATTCATATACAAAGGCAGTAATATAAATAAACATCATCAATTTTGGTTTAACTCACTGCCTTGCTCTTCCTCCAACCGAGAAACTTTCACTATCTGTCACTCTAACACTGACACATAACGAGACCAAATCCGATAACTCTCGGGCGAGTTTCCGTTTCGGCGAATGAGATACTTCTGCGTTTTGACTCTTCCTCGTCAATAATATCCCGGGGCCTATCGAAAACATGCTCGACTTAACGATGGGTGAAGGTGGGGTCTAAGAAAAAGATTGGAATTCAATACAAAATTTAGACAGAATTTCTCAAGAATAAAACAAGATAACGTACTTTTTCGTTGATTTCGGCACCCTCATCCTCGTCTGAGACCTCTCCTTCGTCTTCCTCGCATCTTAATGGTAGCTTTTTGCCTTTGATCAAGAAACGATACTTCAATGACTCCGGAGACGGCAAGTATTCTGTATCTTCGCCAAGACTCTAAAAATGACAGATATACAAACTAGTCAATATAAGACTTTACAAAAGTTAAGTTAAAGATTGGTCACACAGAGACGAAATTGCACAAAGAAATGTACATACAATGGAGAGATTTAAAATATTATCTACAAAATTACCAATTCTAGTATAGCGAAGCTGTATATAGAACTGAACCATATCTTGTGAAGCGAAGGAAAAATGTTTCACATTGTACTCCAGTTTCCATTTATTTGGTAGAAAATTTATTTGATTCCAGTCACGGAACAACGTTTACCTTGGTATATATTTTGTTGTCGAGAACGGATTTCAAAATCTTTGCTAATATCTTTTGCTGAGCGACAGAACAGTGGTTCTCAATGCAAAGGATGACTGGATAAGGAGAGTTTTTAAAAGCGCACTCTTTAATTGCTTCGATCGTTTGCTCAAAGTTGATGCTGTGCGATAAAGAAGAAAATTTAATTAGAAACTGGCAATCAATCTTCCAAATTCAGCGAGCATCCACTACCTGTTCGATTGCGTGTGCCCGTGGGAAATAACGGGCTGTCCGTCTTCTCCATCCCAGCAGTCCAATTCAATACACCGACAACACCTGAATAAAACAAAATAATGTAAAAATGTAGATTTAGAATATTTTGTGGAAAAAACTATTGCAGTAAGTTTTATTCCTATATACAGCTGCTTTTAGGTTTCAGTTCTGTGTCAGGGTATGGTTGTATTCTAGGTACTATCAGTCTACCCTGCCATTATATTGGCACATTAGATGTAGGGTAAATTTTTGATACTTTTTCATGGTAAAAATATATGTGTCATATATGCCGGGAAAATGCCGATACATAGGTCAGAAAGGATCAAGCGTAATTGGATCAGAAGGTAAAGTAATTATAATAGCGAAATTTAGTCCTATTGATTTCGATCCTATAAATCATAAGGGACATGTGATATGATGTGATATAATCTATATCATCAGAATACCTCTTTCTACATGGTCAAATGCACAAGAATTATCGGCAATTTTGCTTAATCAGAGTACAAGTTTTCAGTTACTTCATGACACTTTCATATTCTCAAGCCTTCCTAATTCTACTTGATAAGATTAAGTAATTAAATGTGCAGTAATTCAACACCCACCTCAGAAGAGCACGGACATAAGCGCTCACACTGCTGGGGCCAGTTATTTGATCTTCCATGAGGTAGGTATTATGTGAAGAGGCTATGTAGTAGTGCGACAACGGCTGATTCATATTCTGACAAACCTATGAGTGGCAATTTGAAAATTTAGGAATTTTTTCATCGATAATTAAACCGTCTTAATCAAAAGCAAACCTGAGCATGAAAGGGATCAAATATATTGCACTCTCTCGACATCAGGTATTTCGTGAAACCATTAATGCCGAAAGCGGGTATGGCTTTGAGCTCCAACGATGGCTCGTACCGCTCTATAATACTGACACAATCCTCTCGAGTAACATCTGCCAGTCCTGAAAAGAGGATTTTCTATTTCAGGAACATCAATAATCAAAACGCATTAGGAAAATTGGATAAACTTCACGATCCAATGCACTAATTCAGTCTGATCATTTTTGATGCTCAATTCACGAAAAATAATCTGCTCTTAGAAAAGCAGGCAATCTGTATAATTAAACTCGTCTAAAATCCATAAAACACGTCAAAATTCATTGTCAAGCGGGGTGAATAGTTTGCATGCTGCATATAGCAAGAAATGTACGGCCAAAAAAGGAAAAAACATTCAGTTTCCATACTACTATTTTTGGTCCCAAATTCGGCCTACGCCAAAAATTGAATGGAGAATCTTACCTTGTTCGGATTCAAGAAAAAGCAATAAATCGTCAAACGTCAGATAATCTTCGCCGCTCGCATGGCGGGCCAGAAGAAAATAGATTTCTGGCCTTGTTGTGACATCCTTGAATAAAAAAAAATATTATTAATTTTGCTTATACATATTTTCAAAAGGCACAAACATAAATCCATTTGAAGTCTAGTAAGATAAGAAGACTAATTGAGATTACAACATTGTTCAGCACTGTAAGCACCTGTGCCTCTTGCATGCAAGTAAGTATGATACTATAAAGATTACACATCAGGAATATGAATAGGTATATGACAAGTCAGAACCATGTTAATACCTATATCCAATGAGTAGTTAGTCCTAAAATAGTTATTTTCAGAAAACGGCAACGGCCCAGGATTCTAGACGTCGAGAATCAATGCTAATTTAATATCACGGTCTTAAATTTCAAGCATCTAAATCAAAGTAAAAGAATTATTGACATAAAGTTCGCAAGCCGACATCTCCACATGTGTTTTCAGAAAAATACAACTTATTACAAATAGTATTTGAGCTCTTTAAAGTCAAGCCAGAAATGTAAAGAGCATGTTTATTAGAGGCAGAAGCTCGATAACAGAAATGAAAAATTCATGATCGGGAAGGCAATCTACCAAAACACACCAAGCATTTGAGCGGGAAGATATTTTAAAGTCTGTTAACCGAACCAACCTTAAAGAGTTCAACAAACTCCTCTTTGCTCAGTCGTGTTCTGTCTCTATCCTTGAACCTTAAGAACTCTGTGAGCTTTTGTTTGATTCTGCTTTGCCTGATGCCATCACTCAGACTCTGCAATGAAAGATTCCGCATATATAATACTGTATTCATATACCATAATTTTTGTACCTAAATTCAATACGAAAGATATGGGCTGCTACTTTTGCACAGGGCTGAATAACAATTTCAATTATGAACTTATACAAATCAAAATATGATATTTACACAACTAAATACGGTTGAAGCCAAGGGTTACAATAAAATCAACTTTAAATCTTGTTAAATCGCTTCTTCTCCCCTAATACAGAAAAGCAATACATACATAATAAGAAAAAGTGATCCAAAGATAAGTAATGAATGAAACTAAAAAATCATTCTATTCATCATCCACAGATTCACCAATGGAGATAATGTATGACCTTTAACAGCTACAATGTTTCATATGTATTCAATATTTTATACTAAATCCAGACATGTTAGCCACAGAAGGTTTTAAACAAACCTTCAAAAGCTCTAACGACTCTTCTTCGTCCAGAAAACCATCGCCATTAATGTCGGCGGAATCGAAAACAGTAGACAACCACGAGTCTCTCGTATCTTTCCTCATCTGAAGATCTTCGGGATTCTGGCCACCAAGCAAGCACCTCAACCCTGAAAAGCAAAAATGGAATTATTGATCACGTAGAAAGATTGAAATAGCAATGCTGATGTAATAAAATCTACAGAGGAACAGACAAATCCTAAAATAAACAAAATTACATCAATGGAAATTTATCCACAATCTGAAGACAACCATAATCACAGCGAGATAATAATTTCAAAGCTGCAATAATGGATTCCAAGGGTACAAGTGGAATTATTTTTTGTTCAATTCCGTTATGAAAATTGAGAGCGTTGTGAAGATGAAATTCTCACATACAACTCTCAGGTAACCAGCATCTAGGAGAAAAGGAATCTCTCATGCAACATATACAGATACATAAAAATGTTTGGTTTTTCAATTGAATTTTTTTGTCATTTTTATTCTCTAGCATTGAATCTGATATATATAAATATCTACATTCAGATTTTGTTTAAATATCATGATAGTTTTTACTGGAAATGCTCAAAAAACCGAAGGTCACTAGACTAAGATATGAAATTGTTTTGTGCATGTCATTCGCCATCACAACAGTATCTCTCAGTATGATAATTCATACCACACAACGTTTTTCTTAACATTTCTCGCTAATATTGGCAAGAGAATATCTGGCGTAGGTTTAAGAAATGTCGATCGATCGCTTTTTAAAAATGACTACAGGAAGCTTCAGACTAGGAGAAGTGCACGTCATTCCAGCAACAGAACAGGTTGATCATTCTACAAATCTTGCTTCATGCGAATCGAATTCTTTTTTTCCAGTTTATACCATGTGTAGTAACAGTGACATGGTTATATCCTAACATATATAGATACAAGAGGGTTCTTAACTTGATCGGCTCTTTAACTTAGCACAGCAGTATATTAAATAACACTTTATGTCTTCATGCGTATCTTTTAGTAGAAGAAAGAAATACAATACGGTTTAAAGAAGTTAAGACCTATGAATCGAATACCCAGATTTTCAATTTTCATTGATTTTGATCTGCAGCATTCAGTGGATTATAACAAGAGGAATTGATCTGCAAGGAATCCTTCAAATGCATGACTGAAAATGACATATTGAATTTGAAAATAGATATTGGGGAATTGAAATGAGGAATTAAAATGATTCAATGAAAGAAAACATTGCGGACAGACGAGGCTTAGTGTCATCCAAGGGATTGATGGTTCAGTTTCAATAAAGTCAATGATAAACAATGACTGATGCATGTGGAATTGTACAAGGCAGAACTCAATAATTGGAATTAAAAATACTATAGCTTCATTAAAAATAAAAGCTTCTAGTAGACTCAGTATGAATCAACACATGCTTGCTTAATCTGAGAGTTTTATTGAGTTATATTATGTTCAAGAGCTGTATTTAGCATGCAACACATGAAACTCTGGTTTATATAATCAGACGTTTCTATTGGCAACTCTAGACTTGTACATGCAAGACACTATTGCTCTGGTTCTGGACCGACTAACAGTACAGGCATTCCTCGGATTACAAGAAAGATTGCTTGTAAATCGAAAATTCGTTAATCGAATAGCATTGTTACTAGGTTGCCAACAGCGGCTATTTATTATTTCATTGAAATTCATATGAAAATGGGAACTGTGCCATCGTGTCATTAACTATAATTAATTACTCCCTTTTACAGAATGCACAAAAACCGATACATTTAAATGGTTTTTGAAGTAGGCCATAGAAGCTTTCTAAGGGACATGAAAATGAAAATGGTATGCCATATTTTTCAGTAAAGAATATTTCCTATGTGAGATGCCACATATAAAAGGGAACTGGAATAGGGGCAACAAAAAGCAAAAACATTTTGAGAATCACTGATATAAATGACATTAATTACAAACCTGTTATCCATACATTAGCTTCATCCACTGAGCCTGCTATCAAATCCAAGTTTTTATAGTCACCATATATTATAGAAAACGCACATTCTTCAGGAAAATGTGGAGAGATTTCGGATGATAAAAATAATTCTGTGGCTTTTCCAGGTCGTACCTACCAAAAGAGGATCAAACAGTTATTAAATGAGTCATAAGAAATTTAACACAGCCCCACTATAATCATTATTTACTTGGTTGGGAAGCACAAAACATATACCTGTTTTAATAATTCCAACATGGGAAGAAACAATATAATGACGAATGCAAAGTAATGTCACCGAGTTCACAAACTTTGCCTTTGCCAAGCAAAGATAGGCGACATACTATTGATTAATTTAAATCATTCAGGCCATTGGGAATTTTATACATCCACTGAGAATAGATGTGACTGATCTTTTGATAATAAATGAAAGACAAAATTATGAAAATCAAAAATGCTCAGATAATATATGAATATAAATGAAAATTATTGACAAACGTAATCATCAGTGCAATAACTGCATACATAATTATACATAGAATTTGCAAGAGATTTAATGGTAAATTTGCAAAGTTAATAAGAAGGCTCTGCTCATGCATAACCAATCAATAAATTAATCTATATTTATCAGTTCAATCAGACTGGTTGGTTGTATGCCTTATATTGAAGAAAAGTTAAATCTTTTTTCAAACATACAATATAGTATATGCTTACTTTAATGTTGATGAATAATTAAACAGTATATATAGCATTAGCTAAATATCACTGCAACTTTCAAAAGAACTACGGTATATACATTCTTTCTTCTTGCATTGATACGAATCCAAGATGAAAGGATAAGTTAAGCTTGTCCATTGAGATAGAAATCAACAGAATACTTTCGAGCAAATAAAACCTAAATCCCTCTCTGGTCTTGATGTGAAGCAAGCAATTTTCAGAGTCAGAACTGATTGCCAATAAAGTGTTCAACAGTAGTGTACAACTTAAAAAGTACAGTATGTAACATTGATAGCTGTGTCAATGCTCACCTCTCTCACAGATGTGATTTCAATTTTCGCTTTCCCTTGATCTTTTTTGGATGGTTCCCACCGAAGACAACTGTAAATATATAGATATATAAATTCGATAAGTTCTATATGGATGTGGAAATGTGCAGCAAATATACTGTAATAGTAACACAAGTATAAATTACTTGGCTGTGACATCAAACCAATAGAATCGGTTGTATATCCTAGCGTTTGATCTCATTTTTACGAACTGATGGCCGTTCTGCATCAATGTGACACAATCTGCTGCATTTTTAATGAGCGATTCGCAAGGAAGGCGACTGAAGGAGACAGTTTTCTTCTGAAGCGTGGGCTTTGAAGCAGGATCCTTTAAAAAAAATGAGGTGCATTAGTAATCCAACATATATAGCATACAAAAAAATGTAACAAAGGTCATAAGCATTGCGACGGTATCCCACTCAATTATAGAGGAATGTTTTCCACATCAAACCAGATGCCTAATTACCTGAGCCTTCACCTAAAGCAGGAAATTGAATTGAAGCAGAAAGTTAAATCATATTTACACAGAGGTAATCAATATTCTACACAACGCCTGACATAATGAATAATGAAAGTGATGAACTTTTCCTCTCTTTATCATTTTTATGATCAATATTCAAATACGGAGCAGTAAACTCCAACCCGAACCATTTTAACCAGGTTAACTATAGCAAAGGGTTAGTTTAGTGATATGGAAATCTTTCACAAAATTTGACTACTGCATTCAAAGTGATTCATCTACAAAAGTCTTTTGTAAAGCTGCAATTAACCAGAGGTCTCATGAGAAAAAGGTAAATCTCATTATGCAGCATAACTGAATGCCTTTTCTCAAATCATTATGCTGCTATTTGTATAATAGGGAATAAAACATTGAATCTTTACCCAGCATCCGTGCAGTTCACTTTGAACGCGATAATTAAGGAGCATGGAAATGCATACTATGCACTGATGACAACGAAAGGCCATAAAAAGATCACTTTAATGTCAAGAAAATACACTACAGAGATCTATTTAATTCCTTACATAACTATACCATTATCACAATCTAAACTCGTTGGGTTCAAAGAGAAATCTTTGCAGGAAAACATGTCACTAGGATTTCGTTGCACTTAAGCAATGTTGGTGGATCATATAATACTATAACTATTCTCATAACAATAACACTTTCATTCCATGCGAAAATATCCTTTCGACATTTATTCTGGTCACCAAAGGTGGGCTATACTGAGCAGAGATATACACACTTTTCCAATAACCTTTCTAGTTTGTGATGGCAATTACTATACTTAGCAGAATACTGAAGCGTTAAAATTAGAATGATGTTAGCCTTACTGGACCAGTACCAATGTACTGACAATTCTGAAAGTATGGTGAATGCGCAAGTATCATAAATTTATCATAATATTTATACTATATACATGCCTTTATTATCGGGGTGATCGGGTGGTTACGAGTGTTTTCTGAATGTAGATCATCTTGACTGTGTCTACGGACACGAGCGATGGCCCTTGCGAGCGATCTCCAAGATGCTATAATTGTTTCGGATTTGCCATACTTACTGGAGAATCGCATATTTTTTCGCTGTAAAAACGTCGGCCTATTGTAAGTATCAAAAAAATTTTCTTTCGCTTCTGAACCTTTTTCTTTCGGTTTGTCAGAATTGCTATCTTGCTTAACAGATTCATCTGACCCGGAGGACCTAGTAAGACGTTCAATCTGCTCGCTCCTGCTCTCGCCAGATTGGGTTGATTGCAGGGGACCGCAGCTATCCGAAATTTTGCTGTATACTTCTAAGCTATTTGGAGTCATCTCCTGGTCACTGACCTCCTCCGCTATCACCGGAAGAAACATATTATCATCCTCAAAACCGATGACAGAAGAAGAGCCGCTGCTACTACGAGAGCTAGGAGACTCGTCGCCATCTCCTTGTTCATCAGTTTTCCTGTCTTCAGCTTTTAACTCTTGGATTTGCCCTTCGTCAAAGGTGAATGCAGTGTTGTCTTCCCCATCATCTCTTGAGTCTGTTTGGTTTTCTTTCACATAGGCAGGCGATTGCAGTCGTCGATGCACTTTCGCGTCCGCTGCCTGAAACCATTCCAACGCAACTTTTCCTTCATCTCCATGACCATCCCGATCACCGAGAGCCGCAGCGACGTCGGGAATGCTAAGAATTTCGTCGAGTCTGCTGCGTCTGTGGATAATCGGCGAATTTCTATATTCCGTACGGAAGGTAAGTTCGGAAAATGAATGATGGCGAGAGTCATCATCTTGATCGTGTACTATTTCATGATCACAGCTTGATATCTCGCTATTTGTGGAATACGATTCGTCTATTACGGTGGCCGATTCTTGGCTAATGCCATTTTCGCCACCGGTATCCATCGGTGCATATTAGAGTAATCAAATTCGTTTGTAAATCTTCTAGTACTAACTCGTTTCGAACTAATAACTGACTTACACGTTTGGGAAAAAAGTACAAATCATAAATTTAGCACACGACTTCTGACGTTTCTAAGATCGTAATTACCTTAATGGTCTACTTTCTTGCACTTATCTTTGTAAATTATTCCTCACAGATACTATCTGTGTTGCTTGGAAAATGGGATTACGCATATTGACTAATAAGCTACGTGCAAAGGAACTAACATTTGAAATGGTAGCTGTATACGGTGGAACCACACTTAGCATACCCGTGAAAACGCCGAGTCAAAACTAACGCGGTAATAATTCTAATACTACCATTCCAATTTTCATTAGACTGGTTTCTTAACACTGTTTTTGGCGAGTTGCCATAGTTGGCTCTGGTAAACCCGAAACCATGTCATGATATATATTTATCTTCAACAACACGGTCAAGCTAACTTCAGGAAATCACTTACTCGCCAACTGCTTGACATTTTCTAATAAACGTGGTAAGGTAGAAAGACAAAACACCCTATATTTCTGCAGATATACCATCTGTACCAGATAAAATAAAATTTAGTGTGAACTAAATGCAAAACATTCATCGCAACCGTACATTAACATTTCGAAAATGCGAAGTATTTCGAAAGCACGATCATCTGTGTCATTTGTACGAAAAAGTTATTGATCTTACGAAACTATCATCAAATCAATGAGAAATACTTCAACGTCAACAACTCCGAGGGTGACTACAAGATCCGACAATTCATCAGAATAAAAATCAATTATTATTCAGTAGCATACAACTATACCAGATAAATTAGTTAATAAAGCATCCCAGCGTCGGGTTAAGGGAAGCTTTCACACACGAACGCGTATAATTGTGGATACTTTACTATACAAGAACCACTCGAACAAGGCTATATTATATGTCCATTGAGCAATGGGTCGAAAGTTCATTTATAATTACACTAACTATTGATACCACTATTAGCAAACTGACAACTGAACTCTCCATATATATAAAAAACAGTTTAACCCGAGTATTGCGCGCCTATAGTTTTATACAGTTCAACCTTAATCACGATTCTGATAATGCTTTACAGTGCAGTAGTGTGTTGTTGCAAGATGATCAATAAACCATCAATCACACCACTTCAGAACCCAGCAGAAGTAAACTAATCGTGATATAGTGTATTCAATTTCCACCCAACAACACTCTCGGTTAGGAAAATACTCGAGTAAACCGGCATTCTATGATATCCATTCTTGAATTTTTTTTTTATTACGACGAACGTACTTCGATCGGGAACTGTTTGTCGACAAATTCAGGTATACGGTTATAATACGGAATTTTTATGGCTGAACATTAATTATTCAGGGTATGTTCCCTACTGTATCCTTAGTTCATGGTAGTCTCTCTGGCGTCTAATATAACTCAACACATAAGTAGGCCTTGTGAGCGTCATCAAATTTTGTTTGCAGAGATTTGAAGTAAAATGAGAAAAGCTAACATAGAACATCGAACATAGGTGAGGCTCATGAGGTAGAGCGAAAATACAAAGTCTTTTTAGAGCGAGGGTAGCAGTCAGACTGGTATGTTACCAGTTCGCAAAATAAAACATGAAATGAATTACCGGAAGGAAGGAACAACGAATGCACGTATGAGTGAGTGAGACTCACTGAAATGCCAAGCCAAACCGGGCGTCACTTTTGACTAAGTTAGAGGACAAATCTCAGCAAGTAAATTGATTGGGAGAACTGCCGTCATAACAAATGCGTAGCAGTGTAGGCATTTTTCGAATTTAAGCTCTCAAATAATCCAAAATCGTAGTATAAAATCAAGGCAATAAAGATAAAGCTCCCGGGCATGAACGTCATCAGAAAAGTGAATATTCTTCGAAATACTAACTGGATTCTATCTTGTTAAAAAACATAATAATTAATTACAAATTACGCACAGGAGATAAACTTTAATTCTGTCTTCATGAATACAACAGCTTATCATACAAAACTACAATTATCCAATCTATGGCAAAATTTGAATACAAACAGCCAAGCCCACTAACTTCCACAAGTGAATCAATAAAAAAAAATAGGCAAGTAACTGGAGGAGAGTACTCAAGGCATGTACTTATTATATACGCCCTTGTTTTACTACCTGTGCTTTTTCTGCTACACATGTAACATATAACGTCTTTTATCGAAGAGAGCGAGTGCGCAAGAAGATGAATAAAAGATAAATACATCATTGCTGGCTGTCTGAAAGCGCACTGCTACTGCTAAGGTGTGAGTCATTTGCCATGCATTAACGAATGAGTTGGGCAGGAAACAGGACCAGGATGACGTTTGTACGTGTTTGCACGCAAAGTTTTACGCTGTGTTGTGAGACGTACGTCACGCAGGTTACGTTGACGTAAAAAATATTTACGATGCTCGGGGAGTCGCAGTGTTGGGACTTTAAAATGGATAAACTTCAAAAATTAACCAATGGGCATTAGAGAGCAAATATATTGGCCAGTATTTTTTCTATGCATTATTCCCAGCGTTTTAATTCCGCCCGAGTCTAACGCCAGCTTTTTGACAAAACAGTAATAGCGCCCACTAACGAGTATTATCGGCTTCAGGATGGTGAATTTTATTTATTTATTCATTCGTGATGAGAATTTCCTATTACGCGTATGTGGCTTTGACCGAAGTAGTTTCAGCTCTAATCACATATTCACAATGAGATAGAGTGAGATAGACTGTTCCAAGCTGACGTCATTTCAACTTACGAAAGGGAAATGTGTTTTAGAAAAGTTTACATAAAACAATGCGCAACGCTGGTTCAATTATTACTTCCAAAATGTCAAAACAAAGGTCAGAGTTCGACCAATACCAATATACACTAATGGGAAACACTCTCTAAAAGTAAATAACTCACGCAAGATTTGGCTCAACAACGTTACGAATGCGTAAATGCGCAGTTTATTTTGGTACAGTGACAATAGTGGTTACAGTTGAAGTGCAATGTTTTTCCTGTTATATTGGTAATACTATTACTATACTGCAAACATTTAAGTTTCTATAAGATGTCCAAAGATTTTTAGAGAACTCTGTTCATATTTCCGGGACCACTTTACCGTAATGAGTCGTCTGCGCGTAACAAGGAATTGAAAAAAATAGTTGGCATATTTCTTCATCCCATTTAGTGCTTATGATAAAAAAATTAAAACACTACTGTAGACGTGCCGCTGGCGCAATCCAGAAACATTACTGCACATTATTTAATTGTTTGCCCGTGCTAATAGCTTCTAAGCTCCTGAAGGGTTTAGCTGAAGTGTCGTTTTTCTAGAATCGTCTTTTATTTCTAACTTCGTAAGTTGAGTGGAATTTAGGAACCAGGCAATAGACTTTGTTTATAGTAATCCCCCCTTTCATTTTCTTGATCGTTGTTGTCAATCAAACTTGATCTGGTTACGCAAGTGAATACCAAATTGTAGTTATTTCTTAATAGAATTACAAGTGTTGAAGCCATGGGGGATCAGATCGCTACGTTCATTGCCAAGATGATTCAAGCATCAATTACCTTTGTCCAAAACCGCCTAATTGCAACATTACTCCATACTTTATCTTTAATGCTAACACTGCTGGCTTATTGCACAAAATTGTTGTGGTGCCCATCGTTTCACTATTTGTCCATTAAATATTAAAAAAAAGAGTGCCAGGTTTAATACAGCCCAATTTATCCATCGTAGAGCTGCAAACAATATTATCTTGGTAACACATTCTTATCATTAGGTAAACATTTAACTAGAGCTCGTGAGTTTATTCGTAGATATAATTTCTTTTATATTATCGTGTTTCATTGTACGAGTCCTTTATTGACCGGTGGATCTAGAGCTCGAATATCGAATATACTGTACTTAAATATGTTGAAATATTCCGTTCGTTTTCTTTACCCTATTGTTATCTAGTCCGGGCGTGTCATTTTAACTCACTTTCAGCTTCAACTCCTGCGCAATGTTGGAAGGGAAATGCTATTTAATATAGTTAAATAATTAAAGCCCTTACTGTCTTTATTTCCGATCGCGGAGGCGTCTGGTCTGACAGGAACGCGCTTTCCAGACCACAGTTTGTTATTATACAGTTAACCGTTTAAGATAATGGTTATATTGATCCGTTTCGTCGCTAATTCGCCTTTTAACCAAGCCAATTGAACCATAATTTCGACTGACGTCAGAAGTTCTAGCCTAGGTAAAGGCCTCGATTAAACACTCTGCGCGGTTTACAATGTGGCTCATTACCGCACAACAAAAGATTCCGCGTCACCGCGATGCTTTGAAAACTTCATTTAAAATACAGGGTTGGAATAATGAGTAGTTCGTCTCAAACGTTTTTTCAACAGATACAATAGGCTATTAGTTATACACGACAGTTTTGTTTTCACCATTATATTTGGTAATCCAATGCATGTAATCCTCATATCGCACCATCAGTTTGAGCAGTTTGAACACGCACGACCTTACTAATACGAACCCACAGCTCTGTAGTATCGCAATTCGCAACCAGTATTTCTAGTCAGTACATCGCGCTTGAAGGATTAACAATATCCTACTAAGACATCAAAAACTATGGAAAGAGGGGAAATAACTACGTACTAAGCAAAATATCTTCAGGTTTAATTTGGTAGCACGAATTAAATTGGCAACAAAGAGCCAAGCGACCGGGAAAACAAAGTGAAGAACATTATGAACAAAAATGATTGCCTGTTTAGTTTATGAAGTCAGAGAAAAACGACACGTCAGCTAAATTCGTTAAGCGCAGAATTCGAAAGCACTCCAGCAGAATTGTTCGACTCCGAATAACAATAGTGATAGTGTTTAGGTTTATTTGCATTTTTCGAATTCCTGCGAACCATTGGCACGATTCTGTGTAGAAAAACTACTCGCACTACTATAACGTAAATATTTTTAAATCACAATATGCGTATACTGTATCACCTCTACTGGTTGTGGGTAAAATATGTAGAATTAAATTCACGTTATTTAAGCGTCTTAACAACTGAACTGAAATCAAGATTCGAAAGCGAGTACAGTATTTCGGAACGCAGTCGACGTTCTGCTGCGATATGGCAATAATGATATGAATATGATTACCTGGCATTACGAATATGACTGGTGATATCATTTTGTAATTCAATAGCATGTACCTTAATTATACTTCGCCGTCTTCCCATGGGAGGATTGATAGAAGTGTAAACGTAATTCGGGCTTTTCGCAGAAGATGAATTCACATTGTCATCGTTTTTCACGGAGGCGTGACCCTGTAAACAGAAAAAATAAAATAACTGCTGAAACTACCTGTAACAGGTATTACAATTACCAACTAAATCACCAGTAAAACATGTAAACTAGCGAGAAAGTACAGTTAACATAAGATGGTTACTATGATAATATTACTAAAATAGAAATGGCGAAGTGACAGAAAATGAAATTTGCTACTCAGCACTATACTTCATTCCAAGTGTTGCGTAATAGCAGTGAAATATCTACATTCTACACACTATAATCAGTCCCCATCATTTACAGATATTCATCCGCCACAATTTTCATTGTTTGGGAAAAAACTGATGAAAGCCAACGGGTGTTATTCCGACCTAAAACCGAATAGCATAATATATTATAAAAGAATAACGTTGTGCAATTCACATCTGAGACAGCAGCAGAACAGAAACATAACGCTTTCTGTATGCAGTACAGTACCATTTACATAGGACGATAACTTCCTCCTATGCAGTCGCAAATACGATTCACTGTACCCACAAATCAAGGAATGTTTTCAAAGGATTGTGCTATTCATTGAGCATTTATCAGATCACAGCGGTACCAGAATCTCTATTCCTAATGGAACGACAGTAAATAGAATACTAGAGGTGTTAAAACAATTTTAAAACGTTTTTTGAAGGGTCGATATCCCACTAGGAATTCACTGTTATCGTAAAAAGCCTTTTCCATTCCAATATATCGATCTCAATTAAACCATGGGGACTTCTAAATTGCGTTACCTCTGATTACAGAAGTCGGAGGCAGTAAACTACGTTGAAACCCCAGTAGATGTGAAATATAAATGAAAAACTAAAACTTGATTTGGGATAACCTACGTCGGAAGTGTTATCGCTGACAGAAGACGACTCGCTCGCATCGTCCCTTTCGTGAATGGTATCCATGTCCTGGCCAGCAGCAGGCTCTGAAGCGCTGAAAACGTTAGGTACGTTAAAAAGTTAAGCACGGTAAAAACTTCACAGTCCTACAGGGTAAACTGAAACTTCGACAAATAGCAAAGAATATCCACCACGGCTAACAACTTCATTATCAAGGACGTAGCTGCCGCTGCCAAATAGGCAGCAGTAAATCTGTCTCTGGTGTCCCAAGTGCAAAATTGCAATATGTACAGACAAATTAAAAATGTCGTAAGTTTTATTACGTAGGAGTTTGTGCAATACTCTACAAATATTGTGGAACTACATGGTGTTGAAGTTATCGCAAGAACAAATTAGGAATTAAAACGCTTGCTGAAACAAGCAATAAATACGGTTGAATTCTTCCAGGTGTTCAAGGTCACTTGAAAACTAAGGTGTAGCCAGCGCTATTGCAACAACACCAGCGAGGTTAAGAGGGCAATAAAAATGACAATACAGTCGTTTTTAGGAAACTGTCGAAACCAAGCGGCAACGTGCTGACAGGCAAACAGTAAAGTATCATAAACACACGACTGAAAAAGACTTCATCGTTAACAATAAATACAACGTATTAGTGGTTGTTTACTGTATAAAAGCTAATTGTATACACTAAACATAGTCTTACAACAAAATTATCGAGCAATGATGTAGTATTTAATCGAATATAAAGCACACACCTATTATTTCTTTTCGAATCCATTGTCAATATCCTTTGCAAACTATCGAACCCGAAAAGAGGAGTTTAACGTTGCCAACTTGAATTTGTCATACCAAGAAAATTGTCTAGGGCATATCAATAATTTATCTAAATATCTGCCAGAAAAAGCAAAAACAGCAATACCGATAAAAAAAAACAGTAACGGCTAAACAAAAATACAACACGTTTTCGTTAGGCAGCAATGGTTCCGTGTTTCATACAGCACAGTGTTTATCAATACCGTTGGCTATTTTTTACTTACGTTCACACTAAAGGAAGCTTCGGTAAATGCTCGCTTCATTTGTTTAAAACCTGCAGTAAAAATATTATCTACAACTGGAAATGACTACTTTTCTCACATTCTCACAAACAACAAAACTCTTGTAAAACTATCACGACAGATTTTACAGTTAAAGACGGAACTTCATCGCCTCTCACAAGTAAGCACTGTGTCCACTGACATGAAAATACAAAGTTCGACGGTTAGTTTCAGGTAATACAATTGAAACAAGACAAATGGGCGAAGAGCGCTGAAAAGTTGGAGGAATTGTGGCAAAATCTCTCGTAGGAGTCTCGCCACAAAGTCTACAAGGCCAAACCAAGGAGCGCGCACCAAACATTCAAATAAATAATAAATGAGAAATATCGATACCAAAATAACAGCCCGCGATTGCACTTCGATTTATTTGCTTCGTTCATTTAACCTAGTTTGATCGAACCGCTTGCAATTACCCTGCGTACTTCAAGAATCCCATGTTTATTAATCCTTATATGTCCCATCGGTATTGACACCCAATTGAACGCGAAAATTAACTTTTCTAATGGGTTATTAAGGCGAAATTCAGTCTAGAGATACGTAGGCCGTACGAGAGTCAGCACGTATGGCGATTGCTAATCTCTGATCTTTGAACTCTGTCTCTAATTACAACCTTTTAAAAAATATCTAAGAATTTAATGGCTGCCACCTGAGAAACTTGATGACATATAATACTGCTGGGAGAAATGACAGTGAGTAACTAAATCTGAGCCTTCAAAAACCCAACACCATTACAAATTCTATTACATAATATCCTGAACAACATTAAACCAATATTACAATTCCAAGACGATACTTTGGAATTGTGGCAATAAAATTAAAAAAAGGTACTACAACTACAATACAGCTGTACTGAAATGACAAGTACATATTGGTAAAGCAACTAATGTTTATAGAGGGAAAAGAAGGCACAAATTCCCTAAACAGAAAACCTATAAATTCATTTTAGGGGGAAAAATAATACTGCTTTGAAAAGCAGGAGCGTGAAATGCAACATGACCTGGAGACTGTGATATTATAAATCAGTGTCATCAATCATTTCAAATCTGTGAAACATGGAACCAACCTAGAAAGACACATTGTAAAAGAGCTTTCAAACCGCATAAATTTCATTACTGTCAGTTATTGTTCAGTTAGTATAACAAACTGTAACAACTTTCTAAATCACACACAAGTATACATATAATGGCATGGCTTCTCTATTTGTAATCTTCTTGTTGCATTCAGAATTACTTTATATTAAGCCATATTCTTACAAAGCAAATAAAAAATTACCCACAGCATTGCCATTATGTTATACATTACTGTATCTTTTAAGGCCATAGGACGTACACATCTTCAAGGCTGCTTGCTATGCTGCTCTACGTGATTGGATGGCATGGTCAAAGAAGTATATAAAGCCAAATCAAATTTATGACAATATATCATATCATTACCAGGCTACTCCAGACATGTACTATATTTTTCTGAAGGACATTTTAGACCATGTGAAACTAAGTAATTAGTGCAATCTGTCTTCTTGACAATCATGCTAAAAACATCTTCCTTATTTTCTAATCTATGTAATTATATTTTTATTGCCATTGACATATTTCTAGCTCACTGCCTACACTATTTCCATACCGTTGAAAAGCAATGAATATGTAAACCGATAAAATTAAGTCCTGTTGATTGAACTCTCTTCTGCTTTATTCCAGCTCTAATAGTACAGGTATAATAGCTTTCAATGTATGCGATTTACTTGCACCAATGAATAATTTAACAGAGGTTTGGTCCATGCAACCACAGCACAGCGAATTCTTCGACATAAAACATACAACTGTAAATATATTAGGAATTAGCAGAAAAACCCGACACGATACACGAACTCCAATACACAATACACGATACACAGTCCAAAAATGGCACAAAATATATTGGCAGCAAATCTCGAACTAATATGCATTGTACAACTGAGAACCGATAGCTTCGTGCAAATGTTTCATCGAGACTTTAGGAATGTCAATTAATCACACTAGCCACAATGTTTCTATCTTTATATTATTGTAACATGAGATCAAAAGGATGAACTTTTATAGCTTTTTATTTGTAGTTGATTTCATACAGTCAATCAAATATAGAAATTTACCAGAGAAAGAGGAGTTCTACTTGATAGTTCTCAGATATTTCACTCGACTGCTCAGTCAAATGAATTAGCAATCTACCATTATATGTTCATCAAATTTTTTATTAATCGCTTTCAAGGTTCTGAATTATATATATATATAATATAGAACTAAAAGCTGACCAAAATGTAAAACAGACAAATTTCATCTGATATTTTCCAACTAAATACATATCCGCAACGAATCACCATGAATACTATATAGTTCAATGTCATAATTTAACACTTAATGAATGCTCCCCAACTATAGACTACCAGCAACAACAACAACATTCTAATAACACCAGACATTATCAACAATGGAAAAAAATTCTAGACTGACAAAAAAAGTAAAATTGTGTTCTAAGTCTGCTTATTGATTTATCATTAATCATTTCCACTTAGTCTTAGCAGGATAGAGCATGGTATAAAAACAGCCTGTCATCAATTTAGGACCTGAAAATGCTGACTAAGAATCTGACTACGGTGAAGAAGCAACAGTTCTTTATTTAAATGCATACAACCCTATTACGTAACTTTGAGAACACTTTCAATCCCGAGGCCGGTCACTTGTATACTGCACAAAAATAGATTAATGTCACGATCGATAAAACAATACACAGAGAATAAGGTGCAGTATATAATGCAACATATTCCGCTATGTCACAACCACTGCGTTTCTTTTCTTTCGTTCTTTCATTCACATTCCTTACATTATCGCTGCCCTTTTATAGTCAAATTGGCGCTCCAAGACGCACATTTCTTTACTGAATCTGCTGCCAATGATATCAAATAGCTGTTGGCCCTCGACTAATTTCACTTGAACTTCGCAATTGTGTAAAAAATAACTTCCATACAACGACAAGTGGCCGCCAGCAGTACTATCCAAATCAAACATTGCGAATAAAATTGTCACAAAAGTTCTACGTTCGTCCTTACCTAACTGAAGCGGAACGAATGATAAAAATATATTCTAATCAGGTCTTTCTGTATGAATTTTTAGTGCATAAGAACTCTATTTTGATCAATAAAACTGATATAATAATAGTAATCATGATATAACTACTGTATGTTATTCGCAAATAACGTGTACTCCATACAAGCTATTAGATTCATACAAAACCGGTGATCCGAAAGACGGTTAATATGCAAACATTCGTGCCATATTCTAAGTACCCTACTGCTAGCCTTTACCCGATATATCCGTCAATACTTGAACTACTGTGGTGATGTATTATCCACTATCCGCTGCAAAATATTTTCTTAAATACATGTTAAGAGTCTTTATGCTACTAAGGTTGGTAACAATAGCACTGCATGGAGGAAGTCTTGAGCTATTCAAAATCACGCACGCCACGCACGGTTCACCCACTGATTCATAACATGTTGATAAGATCGACCAACCTGCTTTACCTCAGTGATGAGAAAGTTATCAGCATTTAGCAGGAACTTTGTAACACCTTCATCAAAGTTCACCTTCTACCTAATGTTGTGGGATATTATTTCTACGGTTTACAATTAGAGAGCTGGATTAGGTTTCTTTGGTGGTCGGGACCAATAATGGGTTCAGAACCTCGAAATCCACATATATAACCATTTACATTTTACATGAGATTCACATTCATTGATTCAGTTTTACAAAACCTAAACCATCACCAAGGAGCATCAAATATACATGTTGCACAAATCACCACTACACTAACATTGTATTTTATTGTCATTACTTCAATACAACATAGTGTATTACCACTGGAGTGAAGAAAATTCCCATACAAGCACAAAAAAGTATAAAAAGACAACTGAACAACATTAAAATTGGCCTTTTTCTTCCAGACTCCCATCATATTTCAATCATTCTACATGTTGCAGCTTACAGAAAGGCTTGCGGGCCATCGATTCAAAGAATATATACTGTAACATGAAACTAGGTAGAAGGGAACAAAGTATTAATGTATACATATTTTTTCATACTACAGTTGAACTTAGACGCACATGAAACTTTCATTGCCAGTAACTTCATATGATGTTAAAAAAGAAGACTAGGTATGAATAATATTTGAATACTAGGGTGTTTTAAGCCAAATAACGATAGGTATCCTTCTCTCCTTCCACTCTCTCCAGATATTCCTTTTCAATGAGAATGTCGATGCATTTTTTGATAACCGGGACTCTCGGTTTGAAACGCTGTGATAACTGGGTGAGTACTTCACTCAGTAGCTGCTGATGCTTCAACTGTTTTCTCATTTTCATTATGCGAACAATTGCAGCCTTAGTAAAACAAATATTGCAGACTTATGATAGTATGTTATTACTTCTTCTACATATATCTACTGTATGTAAAGCACATCAACCATTTTTCTTGTTAATATTTGCATATTTACTACTGCCTAGTAGGCATCCTAGTCCCCCACGTAACAGTAACACTACCTGTATTAAAAGCTTCCTGTCTTCTTCAACATGCTTATGTGTCGTTTCCTGCTCTTGTTTTTGCTCAGTTTTCATCGGCACGTTGATGTTTACTCGCAATTTTTTGCTGAAGTGGAATCAAAATACAATTCAGAATCAGTAATTGTAAACAGCAAACTGATGATTAAACTGGCATTACTTCCTGTATCCTAAGAATAGTTGGACTTTATTATCAGGTTCAAGTTTCTCAGGATCGCCGTCGCTCTGCAGAAGTTTGCACTTCAGAAGGATTTGTAATACCTGTGAATTCAAATTAGCCGGTTTAAAAATAGTAATGGACTTATATAACAACATCAGTTAGAGTTACCAACAGTTATTTACCCAACACTGTATATAGAATACATATATTCAACTTCATATATTTAAAACTAGAAAACAACGAAATGAAGAACTGATAAAACCTAATTTAACAGTTCACAACATATCTTTCAAAGGCAATGCTTTCTACATTTACTGAGCTGTGTGTGCAAACTATCTTCAGATAAAATGACAGATAATCCACGAGCAAATGTCCGATCTAACAATATGCAGTCATATACCTGCAATAGAATATCCATTTTGATTTGGGTATTATCCAAAAGCTGCTGCACTGTGTACGTCGAACTTGTGTTGTACTGCAGCAAAACGGCCATTTGAAATGTTGATGCCTTAATACAGAGAATTCAGACAAAAAATATATCAACTACTGGCAATAATTTTGGACATTCCAGCTACAAGGAATTCCCTATATAAGTACATCAAGGATGTCTTCCTACCTGTAAAGTGTATTTGTTCTTGAAGCAGTTGGTCACAATTTCACCTTTTGAAATCTGGTAAAGCCACGAGAGCTTACGGCCAGTGTGTTGCTTTCCATAAAATGTTGTGAATCTCTGATAGCTTTTTTCAAGCTGGAAAATGCAGGCAAAAATCAATGGATGGAAATGGAGTTATATTCTGTTCCTTGCATATCTTTGGTTATATTCCGTCACAAATTTTCCCAATTTATTGAAGTAAAATATTGGGTAGGACATATGTGATAATTTCCATTGATACATGAATAAACTAAAGTCAGCAGGTATGCTATACCTATAAGACTGTGGCAAATCATTAGATAAATAGTTTTGGCTTATTTGAATAAGTTACTGACAAAACTAGGGAAATAGTGCCATGGATAAAAACTATCAGCTTCCAACTTTTTTATGAATTATTGATGGTTCGATTATCACAGATTCAGGTTTATGACTAGCATGGATTATTGAGAATGTATATGTGAAGATAATTGCTCAAATGCTGAAGTAATATAAAATGCAGTATACATACAGCAACAGGAAGGCTGAATGTAAATGATTGCTGGAACGGCCAAGATCCTGAACTCAATACTTGAATAGAAAAATCCACTGCAAAAAACATCACAATTCAACACCAAAGAACAGAACTATCCATGTGACATAGTAATGATAGACGATTGATTTTATAGCAAATAACACTCAATACTCACAATCTAGCGCTTCCCCTTCACTCAAATGCGTTTTGAATCTTTCGTTTATATCTTTGCTAACTCCGATGTCTTGGAACATTCTCTGCAGTTTTGAAGTGTATTCAAATCCACAAGTTTGCTGTAAAAAGAAAAATTCATTACAATAATAAATTTGCATCATGCCTCATTGTCATGCAAATCTAGCACTGATGAGTCAAATAGATTAAGAGATATTACTCACTTTTAATTTCGATATCATGTAAGCCTCTGCGTCGTCACTTGCAGAGGTGTGATGTACGAGACGCTTAGCAAGCATTTTCGAGTAAAACTTCTGGAAAACGTCTTTATCCTCCACGTACTTGAACACAATCAACTGCAATGATAGAAAAAGTGAAACATACCAATAAACAATAAGCATAAGAATGGAGAATTTCCACCGGTAAGTTATATAGACTTACAACTTGGTTGAGCGTTTCCTCCAATTCGGCTTCTTCCGGATTTTTCGCACTTTTTTTCAAAAGAGAGTCGCAGTACCTGAAGATTTTGGCAAAAAACATTCATTAGGACAGCAGGATTTTCAAAAATACATTTGATTACTCTACTATAAGGCTTGAGCAGCAGTCAACAAACCTGGCCAGCAATTCCGGAGATTTTGAAGAGTTATTCGCAGCGATGGTAACGGCATTTTTGTTTATAAACCTTCCGCAAGCTTTGTCGAGGGCAGCCACGAAACCGGAGTCACTCCGAAAAGAGCTCAAAACGAGGCCGTGATATTTTCTGTAAACTTCCAAGATGGTGTTCACATACAGCTTAGGATCCTGTAATAAAATTAAATCCGTTCATCTTGTTAGTTTCGTTAGTTTAGTTTCAATGTGATTTTGAAAACAGCTGCCTCATAGCTTCCTAGGTTTGCGTTGTGGTAGACATTGCATCTCTGGTATTTACATGATATATGTAGCAATTAATTAGATTGTTATTACTTTGTTATCCGAATAGTATGAAAAATTTCATTCATTCTAATAATTAAACATGTCCATGGAAGATATGAAATCAGAGGAAGCCAGAAGTGACGGTGTGATTCAGCTCAAGGATAAATTAAAGCATAAGGGATAATGACAAAAAAAAAAGTAACATACGTTTAACGCCGCTTCTCCACACTTTTTAATCGCAGCATCACCCTGAGAGAATATGTGCCGTTCTAGAAGAGTTTTCAGTTCACCCAAACCATCCCGTATTTTGGATACGAGCGAATACATACGGCCAAGATCTGCACACACAAATAAGATGGATACAAGCATATGTAGGATCATAGTTGGCACGATACAGGTATAATTTAGCTACCATCGTTTTTGTCATCGTTGAGCAGATTTTGAAATTCGGAATGGAACTGATCAAGATGCTTCCTAATAAGAACTTCTTCGCATTTTCTAGCCAATTCATCCTGGGTAGATTCATGCAAGTAGAGCTGAACACGATGCTGTTCTTCATTCAATCTTGCCTCAGCCTAAAGAAATGGTTTTAAATCAGATGATGAATCTAGAAAATATAACATGTCATCATGAAGTTTTGGGAGTGCTTTTCTGGTAAAGAAAACACATTATAAAAAAGTAAAAGCAAACTAACCACAAGTATCACAGTAATATTGCATTAAATATAGATGAATGCAAATCAGATGTCTGCATAATCTCATCATGCAGGGTGTGTTAGATATCCGAAATATTAGTTTACCTTTTTCATGTATTCTGTTACAGGGTTCTGTCCGAGAAATTCATTGCTTTCGGCAGCATAGTATCTTTCAGTGTCTTGCAGAAAGTGAGATTCGAAAGCTTCTTTGTAGACGGTCAAAGAAGGCTGAGAGGTACGCGATGATTTTTGCTGGTGACTCGACGTTGTCCCGGAGTCATCTTTGTTTAAACTGAGCTCGACTTTCAATACAATTCATGATTATTAGCTAAGATCAAATAATATTTACATCAGTTGGCAATATTATGTATTTTTCTCGACTTGGTACAGGATTTACAGTATCAAAGCCTCCGAGAGGAATATAATGAGGTGGCACAAAGTTTTTTTCAGGCCCCCTTCCCTTCACATGCCATTTTTATGGTACAAGTTATAAGGCAGGAGTATGAAAGATGAGAGGTGCAGAATGAACACACTGCTGTTATTCTACATTCGAAGCCTTATTCTCCTCTAATAGCTTTTGCTCCTAGACCCACTTTTGGAACTCCGTGCACGAAACCCCTGCGTCTCTCATAGTATATGGACAGTTTTACATTGGATACACAAAAAAGTACTATGGAGTTCCAAAATGAGGCTTTACATCCTTATCCATTCAGAAACTATAATACATAGCTTTCAAGTTGAGACTTCAGTGCATGGTTGCTTCCATATGTGGAATTCTGATATTCTACCTGCTCTCAATAGTGGAGAATTCCTTGGCTCAGCTGACTGATCTAAGTTCTGGGCTATCAACTTTGTTTGGCACACCGTATCTTCAATTCCCACTAAAACTAAGTTCAAGATTTTTACAGATTTCATCCAACATCTGCATGTCATATTAATGCATGTCCGCAAACTATCACACACTTCATATGATTTATTTCTATAGCTATCTTGTAGGTTGAGAATTTTTACTTATAAATAAAAATATATATTATAGAAACCTTCTCACCATACGATTTTAGTACGCCGCTAATTAAACCAGTGTTTATAGTTTCACCGTTCCTTTCTTTTTCGATCAGCTTAAGGACTGCAGAAGTGACTTGTTTGTTTAATATTTTGAATAGGTATTCTCTCCAGATGACTAACGATAGCTGTGTAGGGAAAAAGAAATTTAGTTTGAGAGCTGAACCATATTTTTAGTGTAAGAATAACAGGTACAATTACGAAAAGAACAATGTGTTCCGTGGCTTATTTGAAATCAAATAAACGTGGTTTATCAGAAGAGCTAGATTTACCGAGTATATTTCATAAATGTTCTTTCTTCCTTCCTGTAGTTCGCGACGAACCCAGTGTCGATTCAGGTAAGCACAGACTCCATTCAGCACACGACTACTGAATTGATAATCTGTCCATTGCTTAGTGTAGAAATGCAGTACATCCTCATCAAGCAGATCTATTCCTTCCTGAAATATCATAAATAATATCTTAGCAAATGAATTTCATGTGTACAATGACAGAATACCGGGCTCAATCACTGAAAAATTTGCTATTTAAAAAAATCAATCCCAAACATAACACCACTTACCTGCAAAATATTACTAAGATAACCCTGCAAATATGAACGGAGTTTTTTGTACAATTCCAAGCCAACAAACTGAGCACCACTCGTGCTCTGGGACTTTTTGCTACCACTGGTGTTGGCTTGCGGGCCTTGTCTATTTCCGTGACTGTGATGAACGCACGTGCAATAGTTATAAACATGTCTGATTTGAAAAGTTAAGGTAAAACTTATGGAAATGGTTACATGTAGCATTCAGTAAAGTGCATTGGTAAACATCATTAAGTAATGAGTAACAGTAATATAAGGATACGTGTAGAGTTCAATGTATCTTGATCTTGTCATGCTTTTGATTGTGTAGACCTGTAAGACATATTATCAAGATATACTGCAGTAATATTGAAAAGCCAGAGAAATATTACTACAAATTTCCATTGTGTGATAGTAGAGATTTCATACTAAGTCGATCTAAATTCTAAATCATTTCGGTGAGGAAAGCTTTAACTGTTTATGATGTTCCTTCGACTGTTCTATTACCAGGGAAGAAGTAACAGTATTCTTAATATCATTCTACAATGAAAAATCTTCATTTACCAGAATCAAATTTTATTATGAATACAGTATGCTTCAGATCACAAAATAAATTGCATCAAGAGTTTTTACTAGCAGTGTTTATATAAGTAACCAAGAGACATGAAAATTCTTACCTGATCCATACCCTCCTTCAAATCCTCCCATATTTGATTCAGTCCAATATATGTTATGCCATGGGGAGAATTTGAGGCAGTTTTCCTGCTAATACAAAACCTGATATGAAACTTAACTGCTGCGGGATGGAGTGAAAATTTCTGCAGTTCTAAGTAAAAAACAAAATACCTAGACATGTTGATTTTGCCTCCAAATTATATTCAATCTTCACTAGAAAACAATTGCTTGAGCTCTGGACTAATACATTAGTTAGTTATTAGTTGAGGTCAAAGCAGTGATGAGGGCCTCCTCAAGAAGACCTAGGGAACAAGCATACGAGTCATTTTGGTCTCGAGATCAAAATAAAAATGAAATTCAACAACTGTAACAAAAAAAGATATCTAAAATGTTAGCTACACAAATGTTTGATGGACACATGGAAGCGAATGATCACACAATTTTCTTTGCAACAACAAATAGTAATGGTAGTTGGACGGTTACTAGTTAGGACTGCTGTAAATTCTGGCTGCTTCATTCAAACCAGAGATATCATCCCATGGGGGAATGCTGAGATCCAAGAGATAGTTGAGGGGAAAATAAAGGCGTCATGACGAGATCAATCCTTCATTAAAGCAAATTGGCATAATCTAGGTCTGCTTTACAAACAACCCTAAATTGAAATCTATTTATGTAGGAAAATCTGAGGCGTGGGGCAATAGGTATGTGGTCTTGGAGACAGGAGGGGGGGGGGGCAGCCAAAGAGCGTTTAAGAACTACTGATTTTAACAAATTAAACCACCATGATAGAATTCTCACAATATATATAAAAAAATGTCTTGTTCTCTATACGAGGTATATATTGACGGTCATATTGAAATAAAGTAATCTCTCCCAATCTTAGTATCATTGAAATAGCTGGCTTTTCTACTCTTCAGATTATTCCTTCATTTACAACTCATAATTATGTCTATTTCATAGTAAAAAAGCACCCTACGTACGGGAAATGATGAGACAGATGATCGTTGAAAATAGCTAACATCTTGTTTAAAAGGAATACGCAAAAAAACGCGATGTGTTCCCCGAAAACTATGTGTGAATCGAACAAAGAACAACCAAAGCCTATGTCACTATGCCGTACCACCACCACAGTGTCGTCATCAACTTACCGTTCATTTTTTATACAGCTGAATCGGCTTGTTTCGGAAGTTTACGGAAATACAAAATATTTTAATACTGTACTAAAATCATGCTAAAATCTATTACAATTCTGGTACAATTAATAGAAACTCAAATTAACAGAAACTCTCAAGATTAAACATGATAAAAATGATTTAAATTTGAAGTAGCATAATATGAACTACCTAATTTTACTTTAATCGACCCCATTTATTGTTAAACTATTGCAGTGGACAATCATATACTATTAATCCTTATTACTAGTTTTTGCGCTGATAGCATAGTCTTTAAATACTATGTTTTTAAAGAATATGCTGTTAGCATGAATTTTCCGTAAAATGCCAAGTAAAAATGTCATAATTGCTACTCATATCTAGTTGTCGCTGTCGTGGAAAAAATCATTGTCGTGTGACATTTAACCTACCATGTGTTTTTGTTTGTTTGTGTAAATGTATTTTCCATAAAATCCTGGAGGAAGTTTTAACGCTTTAAACAGTATTTTAATTGTGCGAGTTCAAGGAATCTAAAAATGATAATTATGACTGATAGCGCCGAAACAAGCGCTGCTAAAATTCCCACGAAAAGAAAACGATCTAATAAGAATAAAAAGAAAAACTGGCGAACAAAAATCGATATTTCTGCTGTAGAGGAAGCACTAGAAACTCAAAACTTGGAGATCAGAACAGGAGGAATAATAAGCGAGAAGAAAGACGAAGAAATATTTTTTCTTGATAAATCGGCAGTTGCCAATCACGTTCCGAAAAGGGAACATGCGAAAACGAGGCGTTTGAAGGTAGATCAAAATTTAGTTCCTGATCCGTCCTTAGTAAAACCAGCTAAAAAGCCAGGCAGGGTGTCAAACAACATTAACAAAACACTGGAAAAGAAGATTATAAGGCTGCAAAAAAAAACTAGCGGAAAAAAATCGAAAGAGGTTAGCTGAATGCAAAATAAAAAATTGCGATTATAATCCGTAAACTGTTTTTTCCAATAATTTTGGAATTTTTACATGTCTTCATAGACGGAACTATATGACCTGTGGAGCAAAGACAGCTTAGAGCTATATGACATCGCTACTAAGAAGAGGGATGTCTCAAAGTACAGTGAAAGTGTAAGCGGAAAACGGCAAGTTAAAAGACCCAAATACTTGGAAAAAAAACCTAACGATATTAAGGTATTGTATGATAACAGTAGAAACTCCAGACATTTGTGGTTGTGGTGTTCTATTGCACGGTTACATGTTAAAAGAAAATGAACTGCATTAAACCAATACTTACCTAAATCAGGGCTACAAGTATCAAAACGTACCAGCTGTTGAAGTTGCACACCCTGGAGCATCCTACAATCCAAGCTTCACTGATCATCAAGATTTATTAGCAGAGGTACCTTGGGAGATCAATCACAGCTGAAAATAATTCAAAATATGTAACTGTTGAATTTCCATTTTTAATGAATCTAGGCGCACGAAATCGAGGTCAAGAAGGCGAGGGAAGATGAAAAAATAAGACGTGCCTTACATGTTCCATATGATCAACTACCTGATACAGGTGCATATGAAAAAGAAATGGAAGAGGGCTTGTATGCTCAAGGTGGTAAGTGAATATTTACATGTCACATTCATACATATCTTATATCTGGCTGTACAAGCTGAATTGTTTTTGTGCAAAATATAATGTAATTGACACGACAGAAAATCTAGAAGAGGAGAGTGATGATATAGTAATCGCAAATGCTCCAGTCCGCGCAGCCGATAGAAAAACACGTAGAACTAGGAAAACAGAAGAACGACTAAAAAAAGAAAAAGTGAAACGGGAGAATGATTGGGCAAATAAATTGAGACAAAATCAGGTGTCATTATATCTTTATTTCAATGCCTTGGTTAGAATAATTTTCAACTAATTGCTGTCACTCCTGCAAAGGTGTTCCGAACCAAAACTTTTCTGTCTGAAATCCGTCAAACTGAAACGAAGAATATGTTACGAAGAAATCTTCGTTCAAAGAAGTTGAGAATGGTCTGTGTAGTAGCAATACAGCTTATAGGACTGCTTTTAAATCTGCAATGATTATCCTGTTCCATTCCGACCATACCTTTAGATGCGACTTTCGAATGTGAAGTTTTCCCCACAAGATATAGAATTGAAATTGAGCAGCGAAATCAAAGGATCATTGAGACAACTGAAACCCGAAGCCGGTCTCCTCACCGATCGATATAAAAGTTTCCAGAAAAGGTATTGTTTAAATCTTAAGATATTTTGGACAATTCAGAATAAATTCTTCTTATTTATAGGGGTATTGTTGAACCTCGTTGCAAGAGAAATGTACCAAAGAGGAAAACAAAGATTAAATATCAGGAAAAAAGACTGTGGCGTGAAATTGAATGAATCCCCTCTGCATTCACTATGTTTAAAATACGTGGATTGGATGGTTTCCTGTATTCATCTACGAAGTAGAAGAAAATAATATTTGGTGTATTGTATTTATCGTGATTAATATGTGAATACTGATGAGAGGATTTGTGCTGGTTTACACAGCAGACATACAGTAAAACAAAGCAGGACTAAGTTATACCTTGTAGCAATGAACATTGTGAATTTTAGGCAGTATATGTAAAATGTAGCATAATGGCAGTGGAAAATTTTGGTACCAACAAAGATAGAAATGTCATGCCTGTTCAAGCACTAATTTTCCATATATGTTTAAAACAAAAACAAATTATAGGTACTCTGAAAGCATAGAGACATTATGGAACAAGAAAATTCAGGAGTAAAGGATTGATATGTAGATCAGTGAAATCGTTAGTAACAGAACCATATTCTGACATGATGTAAATTTACATACCTTCACTTCTTGCAGCATGTGCATATGGGTCCACTGCATTGTCACATTACACCTGTTGGATTTCAATTAAAGCTGTCTCACCTGGTCAGGGTACAATAGAAACAATAATTTTAGGTGAATCGTTGCTGTTTTTACAGCTTCCTTCAAGAAAAACTTCTTCAGCTAAACCACTGTTTGGTTTGCGGTCACTATTCTTGCTACCACATAGCATACCAGAAGCTTGACCATCCGGTTCATGTGACACTTTGTCAAGTCTAGCATTATTTGATGTATATACTTCTGCATCATTACTGTCAGAAATCTCATGTGTAGAGTTTTGGTTTTCATCTACATGTTTCCTGCAGTGAACTTCTAATGCTCTAGAGTTGATAAAAATGGATCCGCATGCTGGGCAGACATGGCCCTTTTTTCTGCTGCACCGATGTTTCTTTAAGTATGACTCCAACTTGAACGTCTTTTTACATTCACAGCATTTGTATGGCTGATCTCCGCTGTGAGTATGCAAGTGACGACTATAATGACTGTTTTTGTCAGTGGAATAGCCGCACATCAGACAAAGGAATTTTTTCCTTTCTCCAAGATCAACCTGTACCTTTTTCTGAAATAACATAATAAACTTGTACTATGAAGTACACTACAAGGCAGCTCCCTATTGAAAGTCCCACCACATAAATTAAAATGTTTTGATTTTAACAACCTATAAGGTTCATTTATATTTCAAGGTCAATTTTCCTCAACTTCAGCAAGTATACTATGTGTGCACATGTGAGAATATTATACCTACATTAACAAGATTTTCCTTGGCAAGCAGTTCTTGTGAAGGGTTCATTTGCTTCAACTTGACACCATTCCTTTGACAACATTCAGCAATTGCCTGCAAAGTATTATAAATGAGAGTGGCTGCATTTGCATGATTACAAAAAGCTGTTGGGGACTTTACCTAATGAGGTTGATTTCGATTTTCCTTTTGTTTCAGTGGGAACAACTAAATCGCATCCCTTAATCCGGTCTTCGATTGGAACCATAACTATGTTCCACTCCTCACACCCAAGATCCAACACATTCCTTATCAAAATCTCATCCATAGTGTAACGGTATCAAACGATAAAATCTTTGTAAGTTAAAAAAAAAAAACCCTTATTGCTGCTAACTATGAATCTGGGCAACTAATCCTTCGATGCTAATTGTTTGTTTTCCTGAAGTTAATGAATGTTATTGTAACTTGCAACCTCTGCAGGAAATAACAATGCATACCACAAAAAATGCCTGTTCTTGTATAATTTGCGTAAGGAAACTCAGCAGTATTCTACTGCATAACCTAATTTGAGAAGGTTTGTGACACAGGAATTGCACAGTAAAACCTCGTAGTACGAGTTTAATTCGTTCCCAGACTGAACTTGTATTACGAAGCGATTTTTCCCAGTAAAATTAATGGAAAACTAATTAATCCATTCCAGCCTCCAAGAACCAAGCAAAATGCCTTTTTTAAGGTATTTTTTAAACAGAAAACGTGAAGTTAGGAATAAAATAACAATATATATGTACATGTGATAAAAACATGAGAGAATAACAAGAAATGAAAAGGTTTTACTAAGTTCAAAACGTCAGATAGATTAATTTCTGGCGTTTTCTCTTTACATGTATCATTAGCACTCTTTGGCCTCACTTGTTTTACTCTCGGTACTTGCAGGTCGTTTCTTTAATAACCTATCAATAGAAATCTGCTTTGTTCTTGATTTTAAAATGCCACGAAAATAGTCAACACCATTGTCGTTGAACAAAGCAGCTGCATGACCGGCACTTAATTTTTGTGGGTGGTATTTCTCGACAAAATTATGCACTTTTTGCCACATCTCTAGCACTTCTTTGATCTCGTTCTTAGGAACAACCTCCGATACACTTTCCCCTATTGCTGGTTCCTCTGTCTCCTCCGCCGCATTCGTGCACTGGTGCTCCTGAAGCAGCTCCTGAAGTTCCTCTGTCGTCAGCTCCTCTTCCTGCCCGTTAATGAGCTCGTCAACGTCGCCAGCATCAACCTCAAGGCCCAAGGACTTGCCAAGAGACACTATCTCCTCGACTTCGGGTGCATCTGCGGCGAAACCCTCAAAGTCCCTGTCGGAGACGCATTCAGGCCACAGCTTCCTCCATGCAGAATTCAGGGTTCTCCTTGTTACGCCCTGCCAGGCCACATCGATGATGCTCAGGCAATTCACAATGTTGAAGTGGTCCTTCCAAAACTCACGAAGGGTCAGGTTTGTATTCTCGGTAACATCAAAGCACCGATGAAATAGGTGCTTGGTATACCATTTCTTGAAATTAGAAATTACTTGCTGGTTCATGGGCTGCAAGATGGAGGTGGTGTTTGGTGGCAGGTAAAGAATTTGAATGAATTTATATTTTTCCAAGATTTCATCGTGGAGGTTTGGAGGGTGTCCAGGGTCATTATCGAGGACGAGTAGAGCTTTCATAGGAAGATCGTTCTCCTTGAGGTACGCGTGGACCTGAGGGCCGAAAACCTCGTTGACCCATTCAACAAAAAATTTCCTTGTGACCCAGGCCTTCCCGTTTGACCTCCACATGACTTGCAGCTGCTCTTTCTGGATCCCGTGCGCCTTGAATGCCCAGGGGTTCTCCAAATGATACACAAGCAGGGGCTTGATTTTCAGATCACCACTGGCATTTGCGCAAAATGCGAGGGTTAGCCTATCTTTCATAGCCTTGTGGCGTGGCATCTTCTTCTCCTCGGCGGTGATATACATCTTATTTGGCATTTTCTTCCAAAGAAGTTCAGTCTCATCGCAGTTGAACACCTGTTGAGGGACATATCCCTCTTCGGCGATGAAAAGTGTGAACTTTTTCACATATTCTTCGGCTGCCCTAATATCAGATCTGGCTGCGTCACCGTGTCTTACGACGCTATGCACACCAGTTCGCTTCTTAAAATTGACAAACCAGCCGGCACTGGCCTTAAACTCTTCTGCTGGAGTCTCTTGCGTCGATGGTCCCGAGTGCTGCTTCTGGAGATCCCCATACAGCCCTCGGGCTTTCTCTGCGATAATCGTCTCCGGTAGGGTATCGCCTGTGAGCTGCTTCTCGTTGATCCAAAGGAGAAGCAATTTTTCCATCTCCTCATGGTTATTCGTCCTTTGCTTGGACAGCCTGGAAACACCCTTTGCTGGTGTAACGCCCTTTATTTCATCCTTCTTCTTCAGGATGGTGCAGATCGTAGACGTCGTTCGGCCGTATTGCTGTGCCAAGTCCATTACACGCACTCCTCTCTCATGTTTTTCTATTATTTCTTTCTTCACTTTTATTGTAATAAGCTTTTTCTTCTTATCACCACTATCTTTAGCACTTACTTTCTTCGGACCCATAAAGAATTAACACAAAATAAATCCACAGAATGCACGAAACACAAAAAATTCACTAGCATGATAAACATAAGATAAACATGTGAATTGAGCGAGTTCAGGCTTAGCTAGGTTAGAGGAGCGCGGTAAATTGAACACATGCTATTTCTTAGAAATCGATGACGTCAACTAGCAACGCTATCTATTGCCACCCTATACCTTGCCACTGTGTATGACGTGTATGACAGTCGGTCGTACGAAAATACTCACGAATGGCGGCTCGTGAAGCAAGTTGCTCGCACAATAGGGCACTCGTAGTACGATGTTCTACTGTACATATATTTATAGCTTACTTGGTGACTGAAACCGTGACGAAGCAAGTGACGTTTGTAGTGATCGGATCGACCGGTGTTGTACTTGCACACAAAGCATTTGATAGGCTTGTTCTTTAAGTGAATCATCAAGTGTCTTTTATGATGGTCACTGCGCTTAGATTTATAATTGCAAATAGAGCACACATATTTCAAGGGTTTCTGAACAAAGAGAGGGATGCATTAGAATATTTCACTCTAAATTCAATCCTTCAGGTTGAAATATAATACGAAAAGCGTACCGGCGTGGTTTTCAGTTTTTCTCTCTTGACTTTTTTCGTTTTATTCATTTTGATTTTACCCTTCCTTGTTTTCTTTGCAAATGCTTAAAGTGAAAAAATACAATAAAAAAGTTTGCAATTGTCATCGCAGTTACAAGATTATCATACCCTCTTCAGGACTGGAAATGGCTTCTCCATCTTTAGATAACTCATCGAACTGTATATTCATTGGTATAATGAGAT
The DNA here is from genome assembly GCA_013436065.1 of Halocynthia aurantium. Classification (NCBI taxonomy): domain Eukaryota; kingdom Metazoa; phylum Chordata; class Ascidiacea; order Stolidobranchia; family Pyuridae; genus Halocynthia; species Halocynthia aurantium. The sequence goes on along the minus strand of QXVX01001984.1, from coordinate 28,874 downwards.
CATCATAGCCTGGTTTAGCAAATTCTCCTATGAAGATATTCAAAAATAGATTGAATGTATTTATTCCAGTAATACACCTTGCAAAAGAAAAAGGTTTATCAGAGATGCTGCCAGGAAGCCAGCCTAATTCAGGAAAATTCTTATCAGATAACAGCAGTTCAATACACAAATAGGATAAAAACTAATACATGACTTTTTCAATAAATAAATATCTATCCCCCAACAATATACAAGAACTTATATCAATTTAGAACATCAATACCGACTGGGTGTATAAATAAAGGTATTAAGGGACGAAGAAAGGTCAAGCTACATCGAACTATAATAAACTTGTATGTTATGATTATCACAGACTACCGAGTCCTAACTACTGCAATGGAATAAGCGCCGAGAACGTTTTATTTGCAATTTTCACCTAATTTAAAACATTACGTTAATGTTGATGTTACATTTGATATGAATTATGTTCTCTATCTCACCTTCAGAATCATGATCTAGAAACCTTTGAATCTGCACGTAGGCATCATTTGTTGAATAGTTACCACATAATTCATTCCCTTCAAACGTTTCAAACAATTCGGGAGCTTCGTAAATGTCAGCGATCTTTGTTGGACGAGAGTTTTTCCGCTTCGAAGACATCTTCAACACAGTATTCAGGTAACATGGATGCAGGAACGTCGCAGTTTAGAGAGACACGGACAGACAGACAAACGAAGGCATTCACAAATGTTACTAGAATTGTGCTACAATTATCATAGAGGTTTTGCACTAAACACTTAAATGGATTTATTTAATAGTTTATAGTATGGTCTGCTAATTTTTCATTTTTTAAGTAACTGACATAAGTTATAATTATTTCATCATATCAATCATGACTTCTATTAACATTTGGTTACCAGCAGAGACCGATTTTAGTCAACTTTCCACCCTAATAATCACATAATGAACGATCGCCTGAAGCCAACGCTAGAGTGCACTATGGGGCCGAACTTGCTGCCCGTAGTGAAACACGGCTATTTCGTATAAGGTCAGTGCTCTCCAAACTTTTTGGCGTCACGGAAACCCAGTATGTTTTCAGTGAATCTCACGGAACCCCTTCTTGTTCAAAAGTTATAATCATTCCCCTGTAACAAGCGGAACCCCATTTGAAGAGCGCTCGTTCAGCAATGTCGGGTTACCGAAACCTTAGTTGATGGCGACAGTAATTATTTCGCCAGACAGCTTTTTTCTAGAATAAGTCCAGTTTGGACTTGTATTAGGGGTGACCTATTTCCTTGTTACTTTTATGGTTAGGCATAGAAAAAAGATCAAATGTAGTGCTGTATATCGTATTTGCCATTTTAACGGCATTATATATGTTACATTCTTTAATATAACCTGGGAAAAACATTGAACAATCGTTCACTAACAGCATAACACAATAGTATCAGGTGCACGCTGATTACACGAATTTGCGGTTACGGAGGGGGTGGATAAACAGACAAAGTGAAAGTAGACTGAAAAACATTTGGCCTAAGAAAAAGGGAAATTTCATCGATGTATCATTCTGTTTGCTCAGTAGAAATTGAAAACCCCCCCCCCTAATGTCTAAAAAAATGCTACCTTTTACCGCACTATGGTCGAGAGGCATATACATTTTTATTCCTTCTGTCAGTTATGTAGGTAGATACTCTGGTTGCGATACGTTTTTGTTTCTTTATACATCCCTTAGTCATCAGCACAAATGTTGCTAGCTAGCTTCCTTTATTATTCATACAACAATGCTACATAGCAGCAGTTGAGAAACCCTTTTTAAACATGGCAAACGAAGCATGGAAAATGCACAGAGATCAATTTGGTATCATCTCCATGTGGAATTGCAAGATTCCTCAATTTTAGTACTTTGTAATTTTGTGCAAAATAAAACCAGCATAGATAAAAGCAGTGTTCAGTCTTTTCGCATAGTATCTAGATAGCAACTAGCCTCCTCTAATATGCAGACTCCCAACACTACATTACAGCAGTTGAAAAATGGTTTTTAAACATAATAAACTATCAACAAAGTACATTAAATGCATGAAGAGTACTATATAATACAAGTATCCTTTCTATGTGGAATTGCACATTTCTAATCTTCAGCAAGTCACTTTAAAAATATCTAGAAAATGGATGGATAAAGCAGTATATAAACAAAGGAATAGTTTTTTATAGCATCTATCATACTTCTTAAATAAGAGGCATTAAAGTTTGGTCTGGCGATCCATGTATATCCATTTTCATCACAGGAATGAATGTGCTATCTTGTAAAGAACAATCAAAAAGAAGTTATTTAAATCGAGCCAATAAATCTTCTAAAGCTAAAGTTTAATATATATGATGCAGTATCCATACGATATGGAAGTTTCTGTATCAAAATAAAGCAGGTAAGAAGTTAAATAGTAAAATCCTCCAAGTCTCCTTTTTCATTCAGTATCGTAGTTCGGACCAGAGCTTCAGTCACCACATACGGATCACAATTCGATGATGGTCTGCGATCTTCCATATATCCACATTTATCGACACCAACCTGCAAACATATTAATTTCGTAACAGCCACAAATAACTGAAAAAATGTCCTAAAAATCTAACCAAACCTATTAGATAAAAGTATCAGAAAACACTTACATGTCTTGGAATTCGTATCGATGCACCCCTGTTGGCAACACCAGATGAGAAATCGAAAATGTTCGCGGTTTCGTGGCGACCTGTTAATCGTCGAGCGTTGTCCTTACCCCCGCTAGGATCATAGGCTCTTATGTGCCAGAAATGCCTTTTACTCAACTTCTCAACAGCTGTATTGATAGCACTAATAAAAATATAAATTTTATATGTATTATTTATCAGTGACACAAGCTATTTCAATACAATGTTCGTCATCGCAATAATAAGTATACCTGATTCCACCAGGATTCCTCATTTCCTCGGTGCTGTAATTGGTATGACACCCAGCACCGTTCCAATCACCAGGCATAGGTTTAGGATCGAAGGTAGCAATTACACCAAAATCCTCACAAACTCGGTGGAGCAAGAACCGAGATACCCAGAGATGATCTCCCATCTCGATGCCTTCACAAGGTCCTACCTAAAAATAAACTCTTAGAAGGTTACGCTTGATTCCATACAAAAAGCCGATAACATGAGACGTGATTATGACGCAAATAAGGGCAAGCACACCCTGTAAACCCGGATACATAGAATTCTAAAATCTTTTGTTTACCTTGTGTATGGCTTTTTCAGTGTTTAGACAGAACACTGAAGTGGATTTATTGAAGTACTTGAAAATGAAACCTAATAGAAGAAAAACAGGAACTATACCTGATATTCCCACTGCGCAGGCATAACTTCTGCGTTTGTTCCACAGATCTTGATTCCAGCAAATAAACAAGCTCTGTAATGGGCCTCGACGATATCACGGCCATATACACGATCAGTACCAACACCACAATAATAAGGACCTAGAAAAGAAAAGTTTTCTAAGGTCTGTGCACACGAAGATTGATATCTCTTAACCTATCGTTCCCGAGTTAAAGCTTATCGATGAAATGACCTGTTGGAGCACATTACTCAAACATGTTATTTTATTGATCAAATGCTAGACAGTTCCAAAATGCCTTATTTCATTGTGTCAATACATTGGTGATAACAGTCTGCTGTGAGTCATGAGGAGTTTTGTATTTTATGTTAGTTTAGTTCTTATCAAAATTGATTTCTTCATGAATAATATGTCTTACACGTTTTAAAACAATAAACGCAAATAAAACACTCGTAATCAAAACCAGCAAATAAACCACTGCGTCTGTATAACACAATTGTCAGACGGGAGTATGTGATGCTGCATCACATTACACCACGACAATTTGTGGGCGTTCATGATGCAATCGATAATAGGTATTGCATCATACAAATGCCAAGAAAAAGGGGAATTTTAGCAATTCCTTAACTCTCGGGGATCATATTTATTATCTCCTTGATTCTAGACCGTCTGCTTAAAAATATTTACAGACGGGGCTGGTCGAGGAATTGATTTAGCAAGAATGGTAAAAACATGTCGATACCATAAAGATAAGAACATGCTGACGCTTGCGTAACCCAAATCAAACAAAGCTCAGGTATTTGATTGGAGGGCAAATGATAATTATAGCTGATTAAGCAAATACCTACCCTGAGGTCCTGGAAAACCTAGTTTGGGCCAACCAAATGGATGTCTGTCAATATCTAGAAGGGTATACTCTTGTTCCATGCCAAACCAAGGCCGCGTCTCTTTGGTTTCTTCCATTACCTGTTTACATGTTCGTCTGTGATTGGTACCTGTAGAATAGTATGTTTTCCAACTTTAATAGAAGAACGTATGTAGGTCAATATGTGACCAAAGTACTTGAGTGTTATCTTGCGAGAATTTGCTTACCTACTGGTTCTTGTTTATAATTCAGTACTTCGCACATAATTAACTTGTTAGGATCACCGCGAAATGGATCTCGGAACATGGAAATTGGTTTCAAGAAGCAATCACTGTTGGAACCTTCTGCTTGGCCTGTACTTGATCCGTCAAAGTTCCATATAGGCAAATCTTATGAAGTAATTTATATATCATTAGCATGATGTGTGAGGAGCAAATAATAAATGACATGGTAAATTCCTTGTGTGCGATAGAGACTACTGGATATCGTATTACTGTGCTCACACCAATAAACCGCATTTTGTGTGTTCATCAGTAGTCTTGGTATCAAATCATGTTATTTACCCAAGATAATGCCGTATTATAAACGAAACATGATGTTGTCTATTAAAATACAAATAGGCAGCATCCCACATATTTATATTTGATTTACAACTTTGCTTACTACTCAACAAGGTATAAAAATCATGTATTTTTTTAGATTTCACGCCTCACCTTCAAGTGATTGTGGTGTTTCATCCAGGGTTCTAGTTTTAACCCTGAGACTTTGACCACTGCCATCGATCCAGATGTACATCGCTTGACACTTCGAGCCTATGTCTAACGCCATGTAGTCTGTCTTCGTCGTTTTATTTAACAATGCTGAAGACGGCATGATTATCTAAAGCGGATTCAAATCACAAATTTACGATGCAAAATTTCATTAAGAATATAAAAAAAAGTAATTTATTGTTAAAGTTACTACGCTAGGGTATCTCTATGGATTCGAATGAAATATCAATTTACCTTTATCAGTTCCGCGTCGATATCACAGTATCAGCTTTTCTTTAGGAATTACTAAATAAGATTATCGTACGATAATTAACATACCTTACTGAAAACATAAAGTTTAGATACGTGGTATGATATTAGGTCCTATTGGTACACGTCAGCCGGTTTCTTTATCCACCTCATGCGTCGGAGTCTACGTAACAACTGAACTAATTCTCTCCACCAGTGTGTAATAAAAGCTAGTGACGAACCGGATATGTTAACCCGTAGGAAACGAAACAATACATGGATACAGTAAACTATCCTTAGCGTTGCTCATTTTCATTCTCTGAATGAAACAACAGCAAATATGATAGGTAATAGTGTTCCGACATAACTTGATTAGAATAATTTATTACGTCATTCCAGATACGGCAGTTCTTTTGTTTCACCAACGTGATAGAGAGTCAACATATTACACACGCCCGGGAAGGTATCACGCATGCTTAGTTGCTGATGAAATGTTAAACGAGAATTTGGTTCGACTTCCATGCGCCAGTGCGGATCATAGAATTGTGCGAACCATGCGGTCGCACAGGGCTCGCAACTAATGTGGACCCGAATGGAGTTTGTTCGTACAGAGTCCCTGTGGTTAAATACTACTTATTGTTTTTTCTACTAAAATAAAATGACAAGCATTGAAAAACAATTTGACTTGTGTCAGGGAGGCCAACATATACTCTGCACAGAAACCGAAATATCCTAACACCAGCAGTGCGGCCACATAGTTTTTATATCTGTTTAATAACCTCGTAGACAGAAAATACTGAGAGGAATATCGGATTATGGTATTCAATATCCCATTTTCAGTTGAAATCAGTCCCTTATATATTGTAACAACACAACTCAAGGCTATTTAATTGAAATATCTTGAATTTAGATTTTAATACAGGGCATTCTTTGCATGTAATTACAGTATTCATATACATTATTTCATCATTCTAAGAACTTGTTTTCCTAAGCTAGTTTCTTTATTTCTGGTTTGGTTAGACGTGAACGGAAATAAAAAAATTCACAAATGTAAGAAAATTCCAACGAACAAAAGAGAGCTGTGATCCCCCTCACGTCCCAAGCTGATTCCAAGTCCTTCCTAGCCTAAAAGACCAGTTTCTATATAAGCAAGTTATTTCGCAATATATTTCAACCATTTACTTGTAACCTATTCAAATGTTTGTACGATTATCGAAAGAACAAAAAAAGTATTTGGACTTTAATATCTAGCAGTAACTTTGCAAGGTTTTGCAGCTTTCGCTATTTACTCGCATTGCCTCGTGGAAAAAAATGCTCATAAGTCAACAGATAGGATCAAATACATTAGGGTGTTACCTAGCTCTCTAATTGTCAAAATAAATTACGACTTGCTGACGAAGGCTTTTGTCTTATTTACCCACATTGTTAAAAACAACATCGTTTACTGCTCTGCCCGGCCTGACTAAGGGGCAAACTGCAGCGATCGTCATTCGTCGTGCTGTTAAAAGCAAGCGCTATTGCCCCTGAGGTTGTAAAAAGGTTTTGTACCTAACTGTTAAAACATATCAATTAAGAGAGGCTTTAATCTTTGAAGTTGTCATCGCATGTTCCAGTTCTTAAGTAGTTCAGCACTCGTAAACTACGTAATCTGTACATTGTAAAATCATGATTGTCAATACGGGGATAATTATCGTGTAAATTATTGTGTAAATCGGATTTACTGGGTAGCATCTAATAAACGTTTTATTATCTTTGATAGTGAATTTTTACGTGATATGTGTTAGTGGGACGTAAAAATAAAATTTAACTGGATCGATCATCAAAAAAGATTGAATAACCCTGATTTAACCACCCAATCAATTGTACTTGACTCCAGCTCGGTAATGTAACGAAAAATTTATCACAACATTTTATAGAGTAAATGTATACTTTCCAGTATGTTTTGCACTCTCACCCAAATTTCTTTGCTTGATGTAGGGCATGTAAATAATACAATTAAGGATACATAAACCTAGCTGTCAGCGTTCCTGAAAATATAGACACAATGCAATCATTTCAAGACTTTAACGTCAGTTTTTGAATCAGTGCAATAGTTTCGACCTTTCACCCACGCCATTTGCTTTTTACTTCTGGTGACGGTTTTCAGTGACGTAAATTAATTAATAGAAATCACATTCTTCGCGGAAATCTTTTTTTCTAACAAAACACAAATACATTAGAACATTTTTGTGCAATCATTTCATTTTTACAAAATCTTCGCGTTTTATTTGCGGGTGATGGGCGGTTGTAATTTAATAGGGATATCGTTTACTGGATGTAATTGTCCATGGCACAAGCATAATAAAGAAATGATTTCAATTTCCTTGTTTTTGTTGCTTCTGTGAGTTTCTTCCCTCATCCACAAATTAAGGACTTCGTTGTTGAATACCACTGCAAGCTTTTAAACCTATACAACAGTCTTCAAACCTGAAATTACATCGGTGTACGTAAATTTGAACACGAAATCTTACATTTCAGTTTGTAACATAGCATTAAAATATGGCAGCTCCTCGTGGATCAGTTTTGAGCGGTCACACACTGGATAAAGTTACTAAAGCTAAAGTTACAATCGAAACATTCTATTCTAATTTGATGAATCAACAATGTGAAAGGGAAGAAAGATTGACAATTTTGGAAAAGTCTATGGATCAAGAGGAGTTACCGTCAGAAGAGGTTACTCAAATTGTTATTAAAAGTGGACAGGCTTGTCATGCAAGTCATCTCAGTTACATATACACTAAAATTTCCCACTGTAATAACTGTTTTGTTTTCAGAGATATCGTCGCCGTGAGCAACACGCTCATAAAGAAACCGAATTCCTACGCTTGAAGCGAACACGTCTTGGTCTTGTCGATTTCGAGATGCTTAAGGTTATTGGACGTGGAGCATTTGGAGAAGTACGGTTGGTGCAAAAGAAAGACACGGGACACATTTACGCAATGAAAATGTTAAGGAAGAAGGATATGATGGACAAAGAACAGGTTGATAATAAAGAGAATATTTCCCTGACACAGTTCATTAATTTTCATGTGAAAATTTGCATTCCACTAACCTATAGGTAGCTCACGTCAGAGCGGAAAGAGATATCCTTGTTCAAGCGGAGAATCCATGGGTTGTGAAGATGTTCTATTCGTTCCAAGATGCCTATAATCTTTATTTAATTATGGAGTTTTTACCTGGAGGTCTGTGGATCTGTTGTTTGGTTTGAGTGGTAGTTAAAACAAAGTGGTTTAATTTCAAATTCTGACTTTCTCATTGTAGGAGATATGATGACGTTACTTATGAAATATGACACCCTAACGGACGAACAAACGCAGTTTTATATCTCCGAGGCGATTCTCGCAATTGATTCGATTCACGACCTTCATTTCATCCATCGAGACATAAAACCTGACAATTTATTACTAGACAACAGAGGGCATGTCAAGCTTTCTGATTTTGGCCTGTGTACGGGATTAAAGAAAGCACACAGTACAGATTTCTACCGAGACTTGTCAAGGGCTGAACCGAAAGATTTTGGTGAGAATGTCAATCAGATGTTTTTTTTTTGTTGGGTGCCAAATTGATAGAGATAGCGAGTTAATCATTTATTAACAAATCACTTTGTTTCAGCTACAAAACCTCTAAGTTTAAATGACTCCAGGAGAAAGGCTGAGACCTGGAAGAGCAAAAGACGTCAATTAGCATATTCCACCGTTGGCACACCAGATTATATCGCACCAGAAGTATTTCATCAAGAGGGATATACGAAGACATGCGACTGGTGGTCACTAGGCGTCATTATGTATGAATGTTTAATAGGTTAGTTAACAGCCAAACTTTCAGGGAGCAAAATTAAGAATGATATCATATCATTATCCGATTAGTAATCATAGCTAAATCATCCTTATTTTGGCTGCTTAAACAAGTCTTACTTCTGACTATAGGTTATCCACCGTTTTGTTCCGAAAGTCCACAGGAAACTTATCGAAAAGTGATGCACTGGCGGACAACGTTAGTTTTTCCTCCCGAGGTACCCATTTCCGACACTGCCAGAAGTCTGATCATGTCTCTTTGTTCTGAAGCTGACCAAAGACTGGGAATCGAAGGGGTTGAATCCATCAAAGCACATGTGTTTTTCAAGTACCTCATTTAACCTCCTAATTAAGTATATGATTAGCCTTATAGTATATGATGTATACCGTATTATACATACCATAGGGGAGTTGACTGGGAACATATTCGAGATCGACCTGCAGCTATACCTGTTCAAGTGAAAAGTTTGACAGACACTTCTAACTTTGATGAATTTCCAGATTCTGATGTTAAGCAAGGTATGATATATTAATGCTTTCACTCTGGTCAACTCAAATACCATAATGAGTTACCATTGATGATCCAGATGAATTAAATTATTACTGCGCACTTACTTGCCAACATGATAAATATATTTCAACAGCACCCTGTTATGATCTTGATTTCTAATTTTTCAGACCAACTTCAAGGCAAAGAAATGGATGAATCGAAGGACTGGGTCTTCATCAATTACACATACAAAAGATTCGAAGGACTGACGCAGCGTGGGCTGCTACCAAATCGATGATTTTCACTTGTACTTCGCGGGCTGAAAAACAATGAACATTGATGAGCAAATTTTTTAGGTTTAGTCATGTTGTTGTGAATTACTTGTTGACATGAAGTCTACTGAACTATTTTGCACAAGATTCATTCTAACTGTATCACGGTATTATCACCTTGGTCTGTCACGTTTGGTTGTGCATGTGATGACAATCATAGCTTGAGAATAGCTAGTTCCAGAAACAGAATACATCACTGTCACTGAAGGGAATTTCATATCCTGCTCTCCACTGTAAACCATGATCGCATTACAAACCTACTCCGAGTACTATGCTACCGGGAGGGACACGTCGGAGCTAAAACTCAAATAATCTCCAAATAAAATATTGCTTTATCTTATCAACCACATTGCTGTTGAAAAATGCATGTGTACAAACAGTAACTTACCAGGAAACTAGTATTGCACTTCTCAAAAGTTATATTTTTTTTCAATCTACCATAGTGCTTTGGTCCTAGTTCACTCTTTATATTATTGCACTCAAGTGTTAGCATCGTTTCATTAACAAACTCAAGAGAATAAATTCTAGACTATGTGTGTTAGGAGATAAAAACAAGTACCACTTATTATAACTTGAAAAATTGCCGTTCATATACTTGTTGTATTATCCTAGTTCTTCATTCTTCACATTAGAGCTGTGCTGTTTAGACAATAGACCAATTGTGGTTTTGCATCTGTGCTATTAAAACAGAATATCCGAATTATTAATTGTGTGAAACCAATTGTTCAGTAATGTAGGTTTTGAGCTTAGGAGTGAAAAAATTTGACATCATTTTCCAACATACCGTACATTTGAGTCGGACGACTGTTTTTCTATGATTGGTCAGAGATAGGGTGCTAAAAAATTGCTTCTTGTTTTGCTTCACAAACAAGGACGTAAATGACAGTATACCTAACAAAGCTTGGACCTTTGTTTCGTTCTCTTGTATACTATAGCCACCCTGCTAAACTCCCATTTCACTGCTAAACCACAAATCCATGTAATCTTATTAAATGATTGTTTTTTATTATTAGTAAATTCTGAGTATTTCATAAAATTATGCACTACAAGGTAATACTTACTCTTCCACAGTAACTGAAAAGGATATAATAACAGGATCAAACAAGTAATGGCAAGCATAAAGCAGCAGTAACAATAAATCTATGATATTTTTTTCTACATACCATAGCTACTCTCTACCTTCCATAAACGCACTATAATATTGTGGGATTCTGCTGGCTGGTTTCGGGTCACTGTCTACAACAGCCACGGAGGCCCAGTATTCCTGACCCAGCTTAGTTTTAACGACTAATGGCACATCTGCAGCAACTGCCACATCATCTGATGGTTTTACCTGGAAGCTAATCATTAATGAGCAATCTTTAAAACTGGTGGCAATAAGAAATTTCCTGAGTTTATCTGCAATTCTTTCCATATCGTCTCGATAAGATAACGAATTGCTGGTGTGACTAAAATATCTTTCCATCGCCTCCTGCCAAGCCTTGGAATCATATGGGCCGCCGAGTGACAGCCTTCGTCGGTCTTCTTGATTTAAGTCGACATATGAACCTAGGACTTTGTACATTTGATTATACTCTTGGATCGGCCTGTCCTCGAGTTTTTGAACGGAGAGGAGTAGTCCGAGTACCGAAGTAGGTGGCAGCTGAGATTCAGTTATTTTTTTCCTTGGACATTTTTTCATACACTTATGATTGGATGGCGCAATGATATCTTTTTTTTCCTTGCACACGCTATCACACTGTTGTGAAGTATGTGTTCCAGAGAGATCCTGGACACACACAGGTGCAAGTAGTATTGTGCACAAGATATCATTCAAATTCTCATAAGCTAATTTCAATTTATCTAGTCCGACAGTTGATTTCATCTGAGAAGCAATGATCGGCAACACAGTGGACTTAAACAAATCTTTTGGAGTCATGATCTGTTTTTCATTCACTATTTCCTGGGTAAATATGGGTTTTCCATTCCTGTAGGCAAATTGATGATGATATATTATTCTGCGATATCCTTAATACCTTTAGCAGTAATTTCAGTACAGTAATTGATCCTAGAAGGTCATCCTCGAACGAACAAAGGGACAAAATTTAATTAAATAAAATTGACTTATTAAAAAGCAAATGGCTCAGATTACACTAGAAAAACAATGTAGGAATAAATCACACTTTGGTAAAATTGGATTTTGAAAGAATGTTATCATACTTGAAAATACGCAGGTTATTTTGCGGATTATTTATCAAAGATTTGATAGCGTACTGCATTCTCTTCCTACATCCAGAAAACAAATCTATCGGGCAGTAGGTGCTTTCCCTGAACACTGTTCCAGATGCCGCCTTTTTCCTCTGTGATTCACTGAACGAACACCTACTCCTGCCTATTAAAATATTTTTAGAAAGTATAATGCAAACATTAATCGATTATTTTAGTTAGAGTAATTTGTTGATGTATATATTTATAATTCCCTAATAAAAATATATTCAGTGTCATTATAAACATGTCCTGTGATTTGCGACTGTATAGCATACACCTCTCCATTTATTTAAAACACAAATAATACAAATAACTTAAATAGATATATTTATTCCTATATGGTAATTAGTTACTATAATATTATTCTACCCACTATTTATTAGTAATATTGAACTAACCTTTCAAAATAAATCCTTGCTTTGGTTTTATTTCCACGCTTATTGTTGGAGGTTCACCATTTGGAGGCATGGGCTGGACATAACAAAAGTCAGGCATCAATATTCCATAACTACAGTTGCAGTCAATGACCTTGAATGTGAACAATCAAAAAGCTAAATAATAAGTATGATAAGCACACAAGTAAGGTATAGATAACACTGACAGCTTCAAGTTCCAAACCTTTTGCAGTCTATGCTTTGGCCGATCCATTTCAACTTTTAAAGAAATGTTTTTCAAAAATTCCTTCGTTAATTCTACTTTTTGTATAGGAAAAGACGCTTTGCAATATCTCATGGCAGGACGGGCAATATGTTGGACGAACGAGAGCTCACTTGAAGCAGCTTCTAACGAGGATAAATCACTGAATGAAATGTACCAATGTTAAAGTTATATTGTTCCAGGAACCATGTTGAAAAACAATTCAATCCATGAAATGAATAATAGTGGAAAAAACACTTGCACAGGTAAAGGACCTACATTCTAGCATTGTAATAACTCAAACTTACTCAAATATGGTAGCATCTCTGTAACATTTTGGAAGGCGAAGCACTTCCTTTGTCACCTTGTTAACGACAATGACATGAAAATTTCCTTCGCCTCTGTATTCCCAGTCATCTGTGCTACTGGCAACCGAAACCATTTCGATCTGAAACCTCTTGAAATTTTGGTATCAAACATCAGCACGATTAAAGCCTATAGAACACGATTCCATTAAGCCTAACAGAGTAACAGCAGAACCAAAATGGATCTTAAAAATAAAATCACGTTGAAAGCTAAATAGAATTTAGTACATTTCACAGTACTAATGAAAAATGACAACAACGATAGCATTGAAATCAGCAAACAGTAGTGAGATGATTCATATATGTTTCCATGTATATATACAGTATATCCGTTCAATCGAGGTATGATCTTGCCAACGAAAACAAAATAACAACTTTATATATAGATGGTTTTAGAAATAAGGGAACGATAAAGTTCAATAATAGCAAATCTGTTTATTAAAAATTACCTCCCCCAACACAGTGTAGCGTTCTCTACTCGAGTAATAGCAAGTGGTATGAAGAAGGTAAAAATAGTATCATTACAAAAAGAATATATGAAAAATTAGCTTTACAACAGTGAAATTTATATAGAGCACCGGAAATAGCTATTGATATATATTTCACTTTAAATTTGGAAAGGAAATTGTCGGAGGTACAAGATAATCCAGTATTTAGCGGTATTAAATATTATGCAGAATAAATCATGACCCTGCAACGGATATTTTCTACCAGGATTTCCCGAATCCTATATCACAGATAATTGACCAATCTGGCAACTGAACGTGCTAAAACATTTTGCTGCTGTGAATCCTAAGAAATAGTACCAGCTAGTTATGCAATGTAGAGAGCATAGCTTTGCATCATTTATCAGCTTCAGCATCTTTCATTGGTTCTTTATACCCACTTTCATCCCACACTCTGCGTACCTCTCCCACTTCACTTTTACCAAGAAAACTCTTTTCCATATCTTGGTCAATTTTTTGACTCCTTGTTACATTTGAGTAAGGCTCATATTTAAGCTGCGTTTGCTTTGTCGTGGGTACTGGATCGTAGAAAGATTTATTTGTATGTACAAGATTGGGAATCAATTTTGGAATGTCAGAGGCGGTCAGAGAACTGCTGTGGGAAGACACAAAATCATCTAAAAAAGATAAATCCTCATCAACAATCGTATTGTCAATGTCCGCGTGTCTGAAAGACGTGAAACTTTCACACAATTCCTTATTTTCTAGAAGATTTTTAATTTCAAATAAGGTTTGCTTGGCAGCTAATGAGGGATTGGCAGTGCAAACTATATCGATTCGGCTTTCAGAATTTTGCGACAGAGCCAGAACAGTGTTCCAAGAAAGAACAGAGACTTCTTCACGGAGGGCTTCATCCCAATTAACCTTACTTGAAGATAAAACTTTCAATATATTTTTGATAGCTTCTTCACATTCTTTTTGATTAAGAAATTCGGTGCTGGAACCGATAATTTCCAAGGCAAAGCAGTATTGCATGGGGGAATATTTTTGTGAGATCTCAGTGATGAGCTTTTTTGCTTCCTTTTGGAGTGATTGGGCGGGTGATGACTCAATGCTTTTCAAAAACTGCATTAGAATGTCTGAATCCAGTTCATTTTCAACAGTAGCTAACAAATGGGAGTAATTGCACAGAAACCAGTTATCTTCGAGAGGATATTTCTGAGATAATTTCACTATCTCTCCTAGCAAAGCTTTTTTTATTGTAACGTCATGAACAGATTGCAACTGCTCAGTCATCCTAGCTATAACAGGCTTGCAATTTCCAGAGTCGGTCAAATCATGGATCAAATACAAAATGGTTCGAACCAGATGAGTATTATCGTCATTGAGACATTTTAACAACTTTTCAGCATATTGCTTTGAATAACCAGGTTTTACTCTCACTAGCAATTTTAAAAGCTCGATACCAGTTACCAATAAATTAGGTTCATTAGAGTTGAGAAAGCTCTCAATAGTGTCTGAAACCAATGGGTCAAGGTCGGAAAGCTTTGGGTTGAAGGCAATTACAGTCGCAGCACATTCATGAACAATTGCACACTGAAGTCTTTCTGATCGCTGAAAGCGAGCAAAAATACTTTTAAACATGTCCCTCAGGTTTACCAACTGATTTTCAGAAAATCGTTCGATACCCATATAACGGACGATGGCAATCAATTTTATCTGAAGCCATGGGCCACAGAAGCCACCATACATCATATCGATCGGCAAAGAACCTTTCACAACTTGATTTAAAATGAAAAGGACTTTCTCAGAGAGCTTTCGATCGCTCGGAATGTTCGAGTTTAATAACAAAGCGTGCAGAAGAGGCAAACTAGCTGACATGACGCGAGGGCTCCTGTCACACATAGCACGCAACACATGATCCCAAACAGACATCAAATATTCAGGTGCAATCTGGTACATTCTCTGCAATAGAATCAGCGCTTTATACCGGACTCTTGGATTAGGATTTTGCATTTGTTTCTCGACGCCGGGTAAGAAAACCGGAATCAGATCAATGTCTAACAAAAATGTTCCCGCAGTCATTGCAATACAAGAAACCACGTCGTTCTTACTGTTGATATCTTTAAGCAATGTGTTCACTGCAAGATACGCATTCATACAACTGGATTGATTCAGCAAAATTAATATCTGGTATCCAAGACTTTTGTCAAAAAGAGATTTAGCATCTTCGATGCACCTTATCACAAAAGGAAACACAAATTCAACGCTTTCGGAAAGGAAATTTAGATATGCTATGCTTACTAAGCATTCTCTCTTTTCGGTTAAATTGAGATGCAACTCCTGGGATTTGCATTTGATTGTCTCAACGCACCTAAATACAGTAGATCTGTTCTCTTGAATGGAAGATTCTGAAGAAGTTATCAAACAGGACTCTAGTTTTCTCAAACAAAATGTAACATCTGACTGTAAATGCAGATTGCCTCGCAACATGGCAAATGTTTGTTCCATAGTTTTTTCTAAAGCTGCAGACATCATTTTGGATGTTAGTTATAGCCAACCTATGATCACCAATGAGACACGGTTCAAGTGTTCTTTCAAAAAAGAAAACATATTCAGGAATTAAATGGTGTCGATATCCCATTAAGCAACATCCCAATGATACTGAGGCAAACCATATAAATTATTATAGTTCCTTGCCATTTCTTGCCTCTTTTTGCGCCTGCAAAGTTTAACTCCAAACCTATATAACTGATTAAACATGTTGAATTTAGTGGTTTATTATGGAAAGCCAATTATAGTCCAAACCCAACTGGCAGTTAAACATTTTCTACCACTGAATTAACTAATGCTTATTGCTACATTGTCGGTGTGAGAGGGGTCTAAACGGCACTTATTATATTCGCTGTTACACGTATATAGGAAATGGCACGATATGTACTTTGATTTATTAACTGGAATCTACTGAAATTTTCATCCATGACATATGAGTTTTGGAACTCTTGTCTAATTTTAAGACTTGTTGCAGTTGGGTTTAGCAGAATCAAAGCACCATCGCATCAGCAATCTATCGCATACTTATCTATCGCGTGAAAGCAGTTGGGGAAATCTTGTCTGAGAATGCGTGATCGATTTTCGTTGGTTCGCTATCCCTAACCGTAGATTTAACATAACCACCCTGACTCAAGTGGTAATCCCGAACCACAATCCTCAAAAACCGAAATATTATCCCGGGATATTCATTTCAGTTATGAGAATATTATACAGTAAACAACTGATGCCTGTATACAAAATCGCTGCGTAGGTACGCGAATGACGTAACATTAAAATAACTCATGTCAATTTTGCAAGGGACTTCGTTCGTTCAATAGGAGGGTTAGGTGTGTGATATGGTTTGAATCAAGGTTCGGGGTAGGCTATGTGCTTTAAATAGGTTCCTCCCATAACATCGAAATCGCATATAACGACGGATTAGGGTATATTATTTTAGGGCATAAATTGGCAACCTCTTTCTCTCCTACGATACCTGTGAAGGCATAACATAAACAGTCGGTTTCAATATCCTTGAACTTTCTTTTGGAGCCTACCTGCTAAAACTATTCTACAGCTTTGAAGACAAACTAACGTTCGGGCAGATATATTGATTGTATTTCTTTAATCAGCACTACTATATATACATTCAATTAGGATGCATAAATACCTGTCAGTAGAGTCCATACAACCTTGCTGAGCACTACCAAGATTCTATTCCAACTGTTGACAAGGCATATAATTGCAACACACTCATCCCTACATTGGGGAGTAATTGACAAAGGGCAAAGAACTGATTGCAGACTCGAAAAAGATCATGGTGATTATATAGGGAGTAGATTATACTTCTATGTTACAAAACACAATAATTACACACAGGAAAATTCCCAGATCAAAAATACCAAAGTATACACAGCACATAATATACTGATTCATTCTTTTCAAACAATGTAATCTGGGTTTAAAGTACTGAACAACTGTCAAACATGAAGCGATACTTTGGCTATCACAAGAATAGAGCCACAGAAAAAATCCTAATCTGTACTATACATGTGTGAAATGAATAAATACAGATTAGATATTTTTATTAGTTCCATTTATTAATATGCTAATTTTCATTATCTTAACGAGCTAGTGTTATAGAATAAGTAGGCTCAATTAACACACAATATGTACCATTGATAATAACATATATAAAAGAAATTTAATTCATTACATATCGACTAAATGATATAGTAACTTATATAATAGCTACAGAAATTATGCATTCAATGTTATTTGGTACTAAGATGAATTCGCTTCGAGCAGGAATATCTGATTGAAGAAAAATATCATTGTTTGGAATTCGCGACTAACATATTGACATACGTTGGGTAAGAGGAAGATGTACACTTTTGTCTACATTGTAGACTGCTTCAGCAGCTGCACCAAAGATCGTAAATTTAAATTATCAGTGGCTCAACAGAGGGAAGTTGACATTGGCAGGAAAGTCAGAACATGTTTCCGTGCATTTTGTCTTTGAAAATATCAGAAAAAGACTACAACGTAGAGAACAACTTTGACAAAAATAATTAAACTGTATGTACAATTTGATTACAAAAAGGAAGAAATCATTATGAACATCGCAGCTATCTTCAATCGTTTTGAATAAAACAGAACGCCTACTGCAAATTGCCACAAACAAACAAACAAACACAAGAAAGGTGAGGATTAAAAGTAGGTATACAGTTTAACAAATGGAACTTAACCAATCTTCAAATTAAATAGCGGCAAAGTCAGAGCGGATGCCCCGAAAAACAAAGATTTCTTTTTCCGAGTACTGAAGAACCGATTCGCAAAATCTGGAAAGTCCTTGTCGAAGAGTTTGCGGCAGTGTTGAGAAGTGCACAGAAAGCTGATTATGGTAACGGGTAGCTAGGACTGCGCGAACATAAATCGTGAATTGATAGTAGCTAGTGACAGGAAGTAAACTGCATACTTCATCATTACTGTAAATTTGACATCAAAGGGGAACTCACCTTAACCTTAAGTGCGATGAGGAACAAGGAACTTCGCTGGGTCTGTTGTCTGTCATAATTGATAAATAGTAAATGATAAAATATAGTTACAACCATGATAATGAAGAAGTCAGAAGTCTTAAAATTGGACTCACATCATATATCATTTGCTTGAGCTTCTCCTTCGGCAGATCGTCTAATTCCTCTTCAAAGGTAAACGGCTTTTCAGCAACTGGTTCGTCAGCCGGGTCGTAATACTGCTCCAAGTAAGGATGGGCCAACGCTTCCACGACAGTAATACGTTTATTTGGATTGAAGGTAAGCATTTTGTCCAAGAGATCAAGAGCTGGACAGACAAAATATACACAAATTTTTTCAATAACTCATTACCAAGTGTAACATTATTAACTTTTCACTTCGGGTTTCAGGCAGATTTTTTTTTAATAACTTAAACAATACAGAAGGTTCTAATTAGTACTATCTATGCAGGTATGTGGTATAATATTTGCGACGAAGTAGCATCTCAATCTCAGTCACTGAATCTATAGCAATTTAATTTGATTACTTCCATGAAGAATTTTTACACAAACAATAATATTTGAACATTATGAATAGTTTTAGCATTGTACAACTTAGAGTGAGAGGAAATGCTAGTTGGCCGGAAGAAGAATGAGAAACTATTGAGTGAGCTATTCGTTAGTATCATGACACCATGTTACAACGATAATTTTATGTTGTGATGCTAACACATAATCCAAAAATCCGAATGTGCCAATATGATGATGAAAGTGAGAAATTCCGCACTTAACCGGCACATGCACAAAATTAATAAACAAAGGACTACTGCGGAAATGTATGAAAAAAAAATGCATTTAATTTTTTTTAATGGTTGGCTTCACTGCACCTTCAACCTATACCTATGGTTTGATACATATAAAAGGTTTACTGTGGCACTAGAAAGAAATCACAACTTTGCAAACACAACAAACTGATATGATCTACACAAGGAATTACATATACAAGGCCACCTACAAGAATAACAGGAAGAGTACAGGTCATGAAACCAAACAGCCCAAACATACATTCCCTGTTTACTAGTGGTAAACAATAAGAAATCACAACCTTACCTTTTGAATCCGCATTTGGATACATTTTGGCCCATGGCACCTTTTGTTTCAGCGGAAGCGACAAGAGATAGGCCCGTGCTTTCTCGTTAATAATGCAGCTGAGATCCTCATTGTCAGGAGAGCCAAGAATGCCTGAGGACAGAAAAGCATATTATATAAAATGAGTAACAATTATATAAACTGTTTTTTGTCATCAGCATATTCAGGATGGATTATGAAAATCTTTATGCCTGCACTCCTCATTTAACAACCCAGTTCTTGGATCATTAAACTGGTATTTTCAATAATTCCGAAATATCTATACCAATATAATAATCATTTTTTGTTCAGTAGTTTTTAACCATAGGGAACCTGCATCACCTGAGGGGTAGGAAACCTTCAAGTTTTTAGGTATGCGACATGACATAGCTTCACACTTAGATTTATTTTTATCTGAGGTTATGTGATGTAACAGCAAAATTACTGAGGAAAATCTCCCGTCTATCTATCTAAGTATCAAAAATTATGGTTGTTTTAGATCATTTTGAAATATAACTGAATCTTAATGTGATGGAATATTGCTTTATTAACTTCACTTTTTACTGAAACAACAGACTTCTGAATGAAAATTATCACGGTAACCAAAATGAACTCTCCAGCTACTCCTTTATACCCTTTGAGCTGAGAACTTACCGAGGATATGATTAAGTTGATCCAGATAATGCTTTCCAGGAAACAAAGGTTTATTGCAGATCATCTCTGCCAAGATACAACCAACGGACCAAATGTCAATCGACTTTGTGTATCCCTTTGAGTTGAGCATGATTTCTGGAGCACGGTACCAACGGGTCGCTACGTATTCGGTCAAGAAACCAGTGTGGTCATGGTCCGGGTCAGAAACGCGTGCCAGACCGAAATCACATACCTGTAACAGGAACAGGTTTGCGAAAGCAATTCACTAAAAAAAATGGATGACTGACCTTCAAATCGCATGTCGTATTTAGCAATAGATTGCTCGGTTTTAAATCACGGTGAATCACGTTCGCCGAATGAATGTACTTGAGCCCCCGTAATATTTGATAGAGAAAGTAGCAGATGTGATCGTTGCTGAGCTTCTGTGTCTTGAGCAACTTGTATAGATCGGTTTCCATCAAATCTTGAACGATGTGACTGAAATGATTCCAATACAGTAATCAGATTAAGGGAAACGTGAGATTTATTACAGACAGAAGATAATACTAATAATATTTTAGTTTGAATCCTTATGTACACAATTTCAATCAGTTATACCAATGATCTACTCGTGCTCAAGAAGTGACATATTTTCCAATAATCAGTTTCTGAACACAATATATCTTTATCTGCAAGATTTGGGCATTTGAAATATGAAAGTTAGGCGAATAATAGAATCGAGCCAAATAAAAAATATTGTTATGTGACAAAGTTTGTTCGTAACTCTTATTCATACAAATTGAACTGCACTGTATGACTGGTGATGTCATAATCTTTAATTGTGTTTACTATTTATTTGTACGCTTCTTTGTAAGGTGTAGTATAACACAGTAAATATGATATTTAGATGGAAAGCACCACATCCATAATAGGTGATGATGAAATTGGTAATTCTTTTCAAAAGTACTTAAGTCTACTACTTTGAGATTATCAAATATCTAGTGCAAATGCAATGGAAAAACATACACGTCTTTCATCATCTCCATTGAACCTGACCGTATTATGTCCGTGATAGCGATGATGTTTTCATGGCTGAAACTGAGCAGAATTTTGATCTCTCGTAATGTGCGTTGACAATATGTCTGGTGCTCGAAAGGACTGATTTTCTTTATTGCAACTTTGTGACCGGTGTAATTATCAGTCGCAGACCTGTATCGCGAAAACGTACTTCAATGTCTTGTATACAAAAAAGCATCAACAAAATTACCATAAATAATAATGGTATACACATACACAACCATTCCATATGCTCCTTCCCCAATGTAGCTCGGACTCTCATATCTTGGGCCGACATCAAATATTTGACCTCGCACGGTTACCTTTTTACCCACACTCATTGCCTTCATTCCACTCATTTCGAAGTGTTAAGAACAGAGATTCAATATATGGCATGCAAAAACTTAATCCAAAGTTACCCAACTGAAACAAAGAAAGCGAAATATATTTATTGAAATGTACATGTTTGTTGTTACAACCGCGGAGTTTGAATACAGTAAACATCGGGAACTGAGAAATTCCTGATGTTGAACAAGGATATTTATGTTGGCTTAAGCAAGATTAAGTTAACGCAAATAAATGGTAAAATTACAGCCCGAGTTTATGATAAAATTTACTGCATAAGATCTTTAGTGTCTAAGTGATAAAACGTTTATGCAACAGAGCCTTCCCCAAACGGCAATCATTACATAACATGGCTTGAATCACAAACTTAAATAATTTATGAGCTGCCAACAAGCGAATCTGAATGCATCTTGCAGAACTACCACAACCACTAGTTTTTAATTCATTTTATCGACATAAGTATAATGTATTCCTTTAATTGAGTCCATGTATATTTTTTTATATATTCCCCAATTTAAAACCTATGTACTGCACTATGCCTTTGCAGTTGCATGTTATAATTCTAGGGATTCTAGCTTAGGGATTTTACGGTGACGAAAAACGTCAGTCGGAATAAGTTAATAATAATAAGTGACACATCTTGTTAAAATTGCGGTGTTTTTTTCAATGCTAATCCCAATAACCCCATATAAAATGAAACTTGAGTCTGCAACTTTGAAAAGTATAGACATTAGATGGATTGAAATGCCTTTTTTTGTTATTTTCTTCTGTATTCCTTGTTACCCATTTATTTTACCACATACGAACCGACACCTGTATTTACCTCTGCCTAGAAACAAGTGCATACCTGTTAAATAGCGAATATAAGCATTAAAGCGTGGACTTGGAATAACCTAGCGCCAATCTGGGCCCAATAATTGTGAAAAAGGGCAAATCTTATAATAAAATAGTTAAGCGCTTGATACTTTCCAAGAAGTACTTAACAAGACAAATAAACAGTATTTTTTTAAATCTTTCCGGTATCCTTTTTATTCCTAGTGATGCACAGGTGCTAAAAAAGATTCATAGAATTTGCAATTAACCAGTCAATATTCTGTAATGCTACATATGGACTGAAATTAGTCTAGTTCTCACTACACTGATTATCATTATCCCGTGAGCATTAGCTGGGCAATCGTATTTCCACTTCCCAAGATGATAGACAGCAATGAATCATACACAATTGAAAGATCAGTGATTGGTAGATATTTGAATAATAACATAACGATGATTAAATATATATCGAAGGCAACTAGCTTACCGATTGATGCAAATCAGGATTAATAGGATTAATATTGCCCATAAGGCCTACAATACCCGCTTTTTAAGTTATTCTTAAGCATTCAAAATATTAACATGATACTTTAATCAGCCCTAAAGGTTTGCTTACTCAAACTAAGATAGGGAAACTTTCCATCAATGTTCTTAGCTATTTGGTGGTAAATAAAACAGCTATTTGGCTCAACACCAAAATGATTTTTCGACGAACAGAAATTACTAACACAATGGTGTAAAATTATCTTCATTCAGTGAACATAGAATGAGATATATAATAAACATTAATAACTAATGCCAATTTTATAACTCACAACGGGGAACGAAACGTATTTACCGGATGACGTAAATCCACGGCCCTTCGTTCCGTTATCGCAAAGCGAGATGTGTATTTCAATTGCGAACATGGTGAAAAGGGACTACAGTAATTTGATAACAGATTTTAGTTATACAGAGTATACATTTTTCTATTTTCATTATCCCGTAGTAATCCAAATTTAACATAAGGCAACGACGCTATCGCAGTTTAGTTTCTAAAATCTCTATGAAAAAGAGGCGAGGAATATTACACCCGCTTCACACTACCCAGGCACGTATTTTCAAGTAATCTCATTTTCCCAAATTCACCCTGCTTACATTTTCAAAAAATGACTTTAAATATTATACCCTAGTAAATCTATTACAAGAGCTTAAACTTATGTGTGATTATATGGAATGTGCATACCTCGCATATACTTCCTGTCATTGGTACTACTTGGCGAATGTAATTGCATCATAGTCCTTAGAAAGTTTGCGCACCATTCCCAGGAATATTGTTTTCTTGCCATATAGCAAAACAATTTACCCTTACTACTTTTTGTATGACTAAGTATAATTCATTGCGTAGGTCTATTTCGAAAAAAATGTATGGACTCCCGTAGTGATTAATATGCCAGGGAATTTTAAGGGAACGGCTAATTTTATCATTATTAATCAAATTGATGAATTGCTAGTGAAGATTTTTGGCGGTTGTATCACAGTTGCTGCACCTTATTTTTCTTTATTTTATATATATATATAGTCTTTTCCGCGTCAGTTGTTGTTGTTTTCAATTGATATGCATCATTTATGATAGTCATTCAATTATACACTAAAGGCCGTGAATTAAACAATGCGCAAATGACTGGCACCTCATCACACAATATTTAGCATATTTTGTATCTGAATGTATGTTCACTGAAACAATTGTACAAGTACCTGTTGTCATAGGAAAGTAATATTACGGAGATATCTACGAAGGGTATCCGAAAAACATAAGGTTTAAATAGCGTAATGCCCAATCTTGATGAATTATACAACCAGCAGTCACCGATTACTGTTTGCGTAAACGTAAAGTAATACTCATAAGCACTACAATACAATTAATCGAAAAACCACTTTTTTCCATCATTTGTAGAGGTTGGTTGAACAATGTCCAACCAAACTTCTACTACAGGTAATATTAGGAAAGAGAGTCCAACATATACATTTGAAAGTATACATATATTACTTTTCTTAATTTATGGTGCACTGGTAAGTATGTCGGTTTTTTGTATGCATAGTATCACATAATTGAAAGACTTTTTAGACGTCGGATTTACATTTCAGGTGTTTGCTATTGTGCTGATCTTCCTGTTACGAGCGCTCATACCAAAGTTTAGCAAAGGTCACATAGATGTAGGAAAAAATGCACCGAAGGTTGGGAATTTTTTCTGTATGTGTTACGGAATTCTATGCACGTGTGAAATTATATTTTTTCTCATGCAGAACATGAGAGAAGACATTGATCGTCGGCTTGACCAGACCCTGGCGGTTGCTTTTGAGCCACAGCTATTGTTAGACGATGATAAACGCAGTACCTTGATTGCCGATTGGATATCTGCGAAAACTGTTCCCGACGATGGTCCGGAAAATAAATTTTACACAGAACCAACATACAATTACCTTTATAGAATGAAGACAATGGATGATATTAAAAAGCTAGGTACTCAATATTCAATGCACCAGCGTACCTATTGCAGTTTATTTTACAAGTTTCGCACAAAAAGATATACTAATGTATTAAAAAATAAAACAATATTTTCCTTTGAAGAACATATGTTAGAAAACACTGATGTCACTCTGAAACGGCACCCTCTGAAAGATTTAAGGCAGCATCTACGAGATGTAAGATCACACAGCAGTGGAGTTTTGAATTCAGTTCCCAGTAATCAAATAAAGGCTCTCATTGACATGTATGAACATGCAAGATATAATCCCGAAGTATGACTTATTCCTGATTATGAATTAGTTCCAATGATTTTTGACTTTTGCCAGCTGTATTTTATTTCAGGTGTTTGGACTGAAAGAATATCAGAAATTTATAGAGCTTCTTGCAACTGTTTTAGTAGGGTAAGTGTAATACATATTGTAATATAGTCAATCAAGCCATTCTATACTGTTTGGCTCACACTATGATTGTAGAAAGAATATATTCTTCACATTTTAAATCATAATGTTAGTCTTGACAAACTCCAAATTTGGATTTAGTTAATTTGTTTCGTGGACCGCGAAGCTTTGAAGTTGAGGTCTCACAGTAACCCTTACAGAAGTTATGAAATGTGAAAATGTTCTTCCCTAAATCTGTTCTTTTATTTACTTGAAAATATCATCTCAGACTGGAAAGGAAATCGAGAAAAAAACGTACCAAGAAACTGCATTCACTGCGTAACACAAATTCCAATGCTTCCACTTCGGAAGAGCCGAACAGACCGCGCAACATAGTAACTTCGGAGAATGAGCCGTTGCTTGTCAATGAATCAACAAGAAAGAACCAGTAATCATATCCAAGAGAAGTAGATTACTTGTGCAAAGTTTATTAGGAGGCATGCATGCTCCAAACATCAGACCTGTCCAGGATGTAGATTGCTTTTCACATATTGTGGTTTGTATACCGTACATACACAATGAAGAATAAGAGCTGATAAATGCATTCGATTTATTGCAACACCAACTCATAACAAAACCGTTGCATTGAAATTAAAGAAGAACAACTACAACTAACTGCCTCAGTATCAATGGAAGACTAGACTAGTGACAGAAAGCTAGTTTAAATGACGTTTATCTATACCAAATAAGTTTGGAGATGCCAGACTCCAATGGATATCACAATAGGGAATATAATACCAAGAATTCAATAAGAAATATGATTGAATTTTTGAGGTATGACGTCCGTTCTGTAAAGCAATAAAATGTTTTTCCTTCGCCCAAATTATCTGCATTGTCATTTTTTTGAGAAGTTTTTTGATTTTCAGTGAAAAAATAAAATTTTCGTAAAAGAACAAACAACACCTGCGAACAAAAATAAAAAGGGAAAATAATAGGAGACGTGGAGTGGCACTCGCACTTGAGAGGCATACATAAAACAACAACCAAAGCCCGCACACACATACAGTATTTGTTCGATGTCAGCGAGTCCAGTTGATAAAGCGAGTATTTACAAACGATTCTGTTACCATGAAAGAACAATACACCACTTACCATATTTTGTTAGCAGCAACTACAGAACTCCCTTTAATAACTGGTAAAGTGAGTTTTTCTTGAGAGGACAGGTAGCATAAGTGACTTCCACAGACAAGATTATAAGCATTGCTGATATATATATATATATATACAATAATTAGAACTTCCAATATGGTGATTGTCTGACTGTGTAGGTAAGCAAGGATTCTCCTGCTCAAATTTTCTTCAAATATTGTTTTAAATTTACATTCCAGTGGTCATGGCACAAAAAAATATAAAGATAATAATGCAACTCCATGGCAACAACTTTGATCACATTTTGTACTATGTATCAAGCGATTCCACTCTGAAATCTCAATATATTAAGAATAATTCAAATCTGCATTCACTTTCTTAAATAGTATGTTGATCATTGTTGTCATTTCGAACTTTGTCGAGTCTTAACTGTGCCAAACGAGTTAATAACTTTAAGGAATAAGAACAAAGTGAACTGAAGAAAATACCAACACATCTTCATTTAAAATAACTGTTGAGTGTTGACCATGGATCAAAGGAGTTTGCTTCGTTTCCTTACTCGGGTTTATAGTAAATTTGTACAGGTCGCTGAAATCCTAAACAAGAAAATAGTTAAGACAGAATTGGAATTGACATCAATTAAGTGAACTCGGTATGAGAATTACCTTTGGGTTTGTTTTTGTTTGGAACGGCTAGATGATTGACTTTTTGGAAACCCACATCTCGCAGCAAAAAATTCGGGAACGATTCTGGTAACAGCTTTATTGAACGATACTTTTGCATGAAATTATCCTGCAAAGAATTACCTACAGTTATACGAACTAGAGAATATAGTAAAATACATGTTAAGATTGTCAGACTATTGATCAACGAACATCATAGTACAGGAATTTATACTCACAGCCATTCGCTTCTTGTGTTTGTAGGAGTCCCACCGCTGCGGTTCGAGAATAAACATTCCGCCAGCTCGCAACTGCCTGAACACCCTTCAAAAAGCAGATGTGATTTAGATATAGAGAGCAAGAAAAAGAAGATTAAATTAAAGTGTCTTATATATACAAACAGTGTAAGCATGTTAACATTGAATACATACACGCAGAACATGTTGTACAGCCATAGTTCTGATGGTTAATATTTCTTTGAGGGTAAAAATAAGACTATCACCTGTGAAACATACGAATTAGTCCTTCGTCCCCCCAGTTGAGATGAATCCACTTGGTAACACTCATACACATGATCACGTCATATTCAGGCTCTTGAAATCGTAGGAACTCGTCCTTTTTCGGAACGTAATTACCCTGCAGAAAAGTTAGGTATGTGAGTATGAGTTAAGTATATGAATGAACTGAAATTTTGTATCCAGTATTCTCTATTCCTGTAATAATTAAAATGAATCTCTTAACTACTCTTTAGATTTACTACAACACAGCATGCAGAATTATTCAGCTTGTACAATTAATTGCTTTCACCTGGAAAAAATTGACGTTGTTTGGGAAAGCTGCTGTTGTTTCATCCTTCCCGGTCTCGATAGGCGGACCGACTATGGGTCCGAAAGTAATCGCCATTGACATTGGGAACTTGGTTGAAGCTCTGCGGAAAATAAGGAATATGATAGCAGAATTAATAGGATTTGCACCGTGAATCAAAGAGCAGTCATTCGGTATTGTATCCGATTGTAATGTATTTTTCAAAGACAGAAGGACTAATGCCAGAATTAAATTTCCAGTTTATGTTCCGCTCTACATACTGTATTTAAAGAAATGTAATATTATAATAAATGTTATAACCAACTCAAATTCACTGCATTGCAATACAATTTTGCATTGCTTTTACTTGATAGAGAAGAAAAGTACCACTGTAACCCATATGTATTTCCACAACTAATCAATATCTTGCGTGGCAAGCCAATATTTTATGCACGCTTAATTATTGACCTATACTCCTTTAACTGCATGATGTAACTTATCCAGTGCTCCACTCTTGCATGCAAACAACACTTGTGCTGCTAATGACAGTTTGAAACAAACAGAACAAAACTTACATTTTTTCTGTGCTAGCATAGTGTCGTATGTTTTTTCGTGCGATTCGTATCAGAGAATCGTCGATATCTATTCCTACTATTTTTCTTGGTTCGTAATCTCGAGAGATTAGCAGAGTTAGTTGGCCAGAGTTGCATCCTATATCCAGTACATCTTTATCTGTGGTAATCAATAATGCATTGAAGTAATTTTCTTCTAAAAATGGCACTAGTTAGCTTGTGACTTTTTAATCTATTCA